>CATIWR010038289.1:0-20538 GCA_949677035.1 Omphalea diandra | reverse complement strand
AAACGATAATATGATTCAGTTATAAGATCAAATTTGAATGTATTTTATTGATTTGATCCATACATATACATGAATAATGTGGATTTTTTTTTCGTAGATCTATTATAAGAAGAATAAAGATATGTGAATGAATTTTTTTTTTTTTTTTTGTAAAATTTGCTATTACGGGGATTTGATGAATGAAACGCATAAAAGAAAGAAGCTGTAGAACATATTTTAGAGATTATTTATTGCCTTTCTCTTTTTTTGGGAAAGCAAATTGGTTGAGGTAGTTCTTGTGTTCAGTTATTATTTTTAAAGTATTCCTGTACCCGGCTTGGGCACTACAATGGATTGTAAATTTTAATGTTTTCTGCAAAATTAATGTAAAAAATTAAAATAAATAAATAACCCCTCATCTAACAGTCATCTTCAACACAATTTAAATGGCTTACCCAATTTTGCGGTGGCTGTTTACTTCCAATTATTCATTTATGGCCAAGCCAGTGAGCAAACAACTGAGAAAAATCAATTTTTTCACAACCGCAGTAAGTCATCATTAAACGTTTCGATCAGATCTTCCCCATGAGTCATTTCCCGTTCACAATGAAATGGAATACAAAAGCAAAAAAAAATAAAAAAATAAAAAATAAAATGAATGAAATGAAGAAGTAGCATATGATCCCATGCCTAAAAAAGCACTCAAACTTGATGCACCAAACCAAACCATACGCTACACCCTTTTACTTCCCTTGCCATTCAAGACATGAAAAGAAAGGAACATCCTACTTAAAACACACATCTAAGAAGCTGTCCTCCTCTTAGAGCCTCTCACCATCATTTGAGACTAACTGGGAAGTGAGGTAGGATGTTATGGTCAATAACACATAATGCTTGTATTATGCAGATAATTTCAAGAAATTTGTTATCTAACACTAAACATAATAATCATCATCCAAATATGCACCAATGAACATGTGAATCAGAACCAAGAAGTTAAAAGAAGGAAAAGTATAGTGGTTAGCAAATTAAATGTATTGACAGCAAGCACATGAAAACAATAAGAATGTCACCATCTAATCTTTTAAAGAAGGGAAACCTAATGCTGTTCACTTCAGATAAAGAACATGAGGTAAAGAACCCATGAGAAAACAGTGAGTATAAGGCCAATCACCATATGCCTCAGACTTGAAGCAATTTCCCCACCAAGATCAAGACCCTAAACCACTTCTCTTCATCTGCAAGTCTTCTTCACCTGAGCAAACAAAACATGTATAAATCTAGCACCATAACCAGCAAAATCCCAGAAGACATGGCTGCAAATGCTCCAGTAGAAATAGGCACTAAAGGTACAATTGGGTCCCTCATAATGCAAGAAATCAGGTACTTCAGTCAGTTTGAATCGAGCTGTCAAGAAAGCTCACTCAAACATGAGACCCATACTACTGGAATAGCTTCAACTAATAGTCAATCCAAACCCAGTCTTGGATCAGTGATAACAACTCCAAAAAAGAAAAAGAAAGGAAGCAGGAAGCTTCTACCAAGCATGTGTTCTATGGTGGAAGTATCAGAAAACAAACGACCAATAGGGATTTCAGGTTCAGGGTTCAGTTACAGGAACCTGAAATCTGATGTCAAGAAGTTGCAAGCTTAGACAATGCTCTCAGATAGCTTTGAGAAACCAAGCTTCCTGAGTTTTCTAGTTATAGGACTAGCCCATGCTTTATCTGGGTGACCACATTTTATGTCCACAACTTCAACAATGTGAATTGCTTTCTTGTTAGTTTTCTCCCTGCTAGGAGTTCTCTCCAATGTAACATTCTCAGATTGGAGCATTGGGAGTCGATGGGAACTTTTAGCATAGTTTTTCAATTTCTGCGCTGTTTCCTGGCTTCTACGGTTTATGCTGTTGCTACTGCCACTGCTGCTTGCTTCATCTATTGATTTTCTTCCTTGTAGTCTTTTAGGAGTAGTTGCACTACAGGGAACCAAAACAGGAACAGTCTTAAGTTTATCTTGATGAGATACTGATGCCTGTGGTGCAGATTTAATGGATTCCAGTTCCCTTGTCATCAGGGCACTGATTGTTCCAGTAGTCCCCACCCTGATGGATCCTCCACCACCCTTGATAGCTTCTAGTTTCTGCACCATGTCTTCATATAGTTTCAACAGAACACCGAGCTCCTCTTTTACAGAATATTTCTTAGCCTTCAAAGCTTGTGGGGATTATTGTAAGTAAAAGAGTTCTCAAGCCGGTTATGCAGTAGCACCTACATCCAGGTGCAGATAATATGCTTTTAGCCAAAATATGGATCATAATTATTAACACCAGAGTTTATCATATGACAAGTTCTATAAACATTCATATCAGAGAATTCTCAAATGCACACATAAAACAAAGATTAGAATTTGAAAGAGAATGCAGAATCCTTGGCTCTTCAACATAATAGGTTCCCAAGCAGGAAATTAATCACAATTGTCATTATAATTAGTCCAAATCCTGAAAAAAGAAATCAAACAATGTATTGTTTATTGCAATAAATGCATGAAAAAGGAATTAGCCACAGGAAGCAACAAATAAATAGTGATGAATATCTTCCCATATCAGGAATGAATAAAAAGATGGATGAAAAATATTCAGCACAAAGAAGCTTCAAAAAGAGATCCAGAAAACAAAAGGAGTCCAATCTAACAATTGATTTTTCAATTCATCTACTTTTAGGCAGTCAGAGGAGTATCCAGATTCCAGGAACTTGGACTGGAAAATTATATTAAATAGTAATTAGCTCATCAAAAGCTCCCTTTTCGACAAAAAAGGAATCTGTGAAGTATACCCAAGATCAATTCGACAATAGATCTTGAAACTGCTGAAATTACGTGAAATGCACAAAGCAAACCAAAAAGCACTTATGATTATACATATGATTGGCAAAATCAAAATCTTCCTTTATTTGAAAAGGAATTTATATTGGCTCAAGATACAGAAAAGAAATAGAAATCAAAAGCCATCAAAACCAAGGGGTAAAGTAGACCATAATCCAGCGAAAATAACAAGAACTGAGAAACTCATACCACTAAAATGACATCAAGAAAGTCCTAAAAGTCATGGAAAGCGCAAGTATTAAGGCACCAAAAACATCATATAGACACACCAACTGCTAATAATTAAATCCAAAATAAGGCCATAACTTTCAAATTCTTTAAACATAAAGAAACCCATAAATTACGTTGAGCTATACAAGCCAATCTACAACTAACCCATCAATCAAAAGCACAAAAAAAAAAAAAAAAATCAAATGCAGATCATAAAGATTGAGATTTGAGAGATCATAAAGATTGAGATTTGAGAACATACCTACTACAAAGAAAACCATGGACATTAAAGTTCTGAGCAAAAGCAAAGATTTTAACGTGGTAACAATGAATCCGGCAAAATGGAGCAGAACCCAGAAACCCTTTTTGGAATCTTTGATCACTACAAGATCTTTGAAAAGTGTTTAAGGGTTAATCAGCACGTGTGACAGTGGGAGAGTTAATGTCATCATCAAAGACAGCTTATCCACTAATTTTGTAATGAGAATCTCACTTTTCCCAAAATGTTGCGTCTTTATTTGCTTGGTTTAAAACTTTGAGAATGAAAATAAACTTAGCACCAATTTTGCAATGAAAATCTCACTTTTCCCAGCAGAGTGGGTAAACCTTAGGAACCGACGCAATAACAGTGAATCAAAGTAACTATTCAGTTAAAACATGGAAAACAACTAGTACCTTGGTTCTTGACTAGAGTACGTTTTTGCCATGGAGAAGAGAGTAGTATGTCAAAGCAGACATTTCCCAATTGGTTTTGATTTGGATGAGAAACCGATAAATAATTTAATCTAGCAATAAGTTGGCTCAAGGGATGAGACAACATGTAAAATTTTTTATTTGAACAAATATGAAATTGAAATGAATGTGAATTTAAATTTATTTTGTAAGTGAAAAAATGTTTAAAAGTGATATGATATTAAATTTAAAGTGAATTCCATAGAGACGTAAATGTATAATATTATTATTTAAAATTTTAAATTATGTATTTAATTATTAATTATTTATGATAATTTAATAAATAATAAAATTATTTTAAATAATAAATAATTATATACACTAATAAAACTATTATCTAAACACTTAAAAAGTATATTAATTACAACTATATACAACATTATAATATCTAATATTCACTCCTTTTAAATGGTTATATATCTAAATGAACTCTAAATTGACAAAAAAAAAATCATAAATTTGCTGGATTTAATCTAATTAAGATTCATTCTGGCATCAAATTTAGAAATACTTCTGAAAATTGTGCTTGTATGTTTTTTATTTTTTTCATTAATTTCATCGTTTATAGCAAACCATGGTTTCTGCAAAAACTAGAATTAATTATTTCATTTTATAATTTATTAAATCTTAAATACTCCAATAGCATATTTAGTTACACTGAGAAATAAAAAAATAGAATCTTATTTCTAAAATAATGTTTAAAATTTTAATATTTTATTTGGTATATTTCAACATACAAGAAAATAAATTTTAAATATTAATAAAATTTTTATAATTATGGATAATTTTATGGAATACAATCAAATAAATCAACTTAGGTTATGAAATTCTATAAATAGTGAGACATTTTAATTTTTTAAAAATCTTATTTTAAAATTTAAAAATAAATTGAAATATTAAATATGAAAATAAAATATAATTTTTATTTTTGTCTATTTTTTATTTGCCAAACATGCTCTCTAAAAGCAGGTTACAAAACATATATTGAATAAGGTTCCAAAGAACCACAAAAGTCTATTCAACTATCATGCCAAAAAAATAAAATAAACTAAAAAGAAATATCTTCTGCTTTTATAGAATAAATGCATAATGGTGGTTGATAAGTTTAATGATAAAAAAGAAGAAATTTAAATATTTTAATAATTAAAATCAAGATTTTGAAATAGATTTAAAATTTGGGGTGTGAAATTGACTTTAAACTTTTGCCACTCGTGCTTGCTTGTTGAAATTGATAATTATCGGTATCTTTCAATATTACTTATCAATCAATCGAAAGGTGCACTCATATATCTAATATTAAAATATCAAAATGACAATTATCTATATCGATCCAATGGGAACAGCAGGAGACCTAGCATTGTGGTGGACACGAGATCTTGAAGTAAGACTCTTCTGCTAATTGGATTCATACTTCATGTTCATGGTTTTGTCCTTTGAAAATCTGGGTCAGTACTTTCTTTTATGGTGAGCCTAAAGCTATGAATAAGGAGATGGTCTTTAGTGGATTCACTATGCTGGACCCAGCAGAGGAGACACCATGGTGGGTTTTGGGAGATTTTAGTGTCATTGATGCTCCGGAGGATAAACATGGAGGTCGCATGCCATCCCAAATACAATTAGACATCCTTAGCAATTGGGCAATTGATTGTGAGCTTGTAGAAATGAATTACCAAGGTTCAAGATTTACTTAGTCTTATAAACGGGCAGGGGAGGCAGAAATTCTTCAGAGAATTGATAGGAGCTATGCTAATATGGATCGGTGTTTGAATTTTGAGAATGCTTTTATTCACCATGGTAGTATGCATGGATCAGATCGTAAACCTCTCATTTTATTTCTTTTTGGCCAAGTTCGTTTCAGAAAATGGGGATTGAGATTTGAATCCCGCTGGTTGGAGAACCAACACTGTGGGCAATATAAACTCTCCCTGAAGCTTATACAATGTAGCAAATGCCGACGAGAATGGCATTGTCAAAATGTTGGCAATACAAGACTAAAATAAATCATATAATGGGACTCCTTCAAGCTAATAGGGAAGAGAAGATCCTCAGTCAAAATGAAGAGAAAAATCTGTCAGAGGAATTGGACGGCCTTTGGCGCTTAGAGGATAAGTATTGGCATCAAAGATCCAGAGTTCATTGGCTAAAGGAGGAGGGATAGAAACACTATATTTTTTCATGCTTCCACCATAATACTGGCTCTCAAAACTCAAGATGGCTGGGTGTCCTGTCTGCATGATCTAGAGGTACATATCCTATCTCATTTTGTTAATCTATATAAAACTGAGGCTATTTTGAATGAGAATGAGGTGTTGGACTGTCTTAGTCTCTTAGTTATCCAGGAGATAAATAATAACTTGCTCAGACCTGTGACTTTGGATGAAATAAAAACTGTTGTCTTTAGCATGGGTGGTTCCCAGTTGCATTTTATAAAAAATTCCGAAATTTAGTTAAATCTGATGTTTTCCTTGCTATTAATCAATTCTGAGAGAGAAAGTTCCTGTTGAGAAAACTTAATCAAACTCAGAGTCTTAATCCCTAAAACGAAGAACCCTGAATCTTTATATCAATATCGGTCCATCAGCCTTTGTAATGTGAGTTATAAAATTATCTCTAAAGTGATTGTCAACAGATTAAAACATTTTCTCCCTCAATTAGTTGATGAGAGTCAATCAGCTTTTGTTCAAGGGAGGCACATCCAAGACAACATATTGATTGTTCATGAAATTCTTAATGCTATGAAAAGGTCCTCCTCCACAAACAAGGCTAAATTAGCTGTTAAGCTTGACATCTCGAAAGCTTATGATCTAGTCATTCGGGACTTCTTAAGAGCAGTTCTTCATAAAATGAGGTTTCATATGCAGGTTATTCAAATCATTATGCAATGTGTTTCAACAGTTTCCTATGCCATTTCCTTTAATGAAGGTATTACTTCTTACTTTAATCCAACCAAAGGGCTTAGGTAAAGGGATCCTCTTTCCCTGTACCTCTTTCTGTTCATTACAAATGCTTTCTCTGCCTACATTAGAAGAGCTATTTCCAATCAATTTCTCTTAAAGGTTAAATCAGAGATGCCCACGTTTATCTCATTTATTGTTTGCTAATGATACCTTTTTGGTGCTTCAAGCTTCTTATCAGCAAATTCAAAATGCTAAATCACTACTCACTACCTTTCAACAAGCTTCAGGCTACTTCTTTAATTTTGCTAGGTCTACTATCATTTTTGGCAAATCTGATTTATCTAACCTTAAAGAGCAAATTAATCATTTGCTTCAAATGAAAACATTGGTTATGGGTGACAAGTATCTAGGTCTTCCAGCCCTCTAGGGAAATAGCAAAATTCAAACCTTTCACTTCATTGTGGATGGGCTTAAGAAAAAGGTGGAGAATTCGGGTCATCTATTCCTATCTCAAGGGGGAAGGGAGGTAATGTTAAGATCAGTGCTAACGGCTATACCTTCCTATGCACTATCTTGTTTTCTTCTACCAATGTCTCTTTGCACTAAAATTGACTTAATCTTCATTAGATTCTGGAGACATTAGAATATTAATAATAGGAAAATTCACTGGGCCCAACCTAAGAAACTTCGAGGCATGGGATTTCGGAATCCTCTTGATTTCAACATTGCCCTACTAGCCAAGCAAGTATGGAAGATCCTTAATGAGCCTCATTCTATTTGGGCAAGGCTCATAAAGGCATTATAATTTCCTCATGAATCCTTTTGTAAGGCTAAATTGGGGCATAGAGTGTCATGGGGATGGCGTAGTTTGTCAACAGCCAGAAATCTCCTAAAACAGGGGGTCATTAAAACAGATTAACGATGGTAAATCTACTTTCTTATGGGGCCATCCGTGGATCCCTTCTTTACCCAACTTTGCTCTTACTTCTCCAAGGCCTGAATCTTGTTCGGTTAACGTGGTTTGTGACACTATTAAAGAAGGGGACTGGTGGCAATCTGTTTTACCTAAATATTTTTTCTCTTTAAGAAATTTCAGCCGTTACCTGTTTTCCCTGATAAATGGATTTAGGCACGTAATAAATCTGGAAAATTCACTGTAAAATTAGCATACTTTATGCTCAGAAACAACTCCGTCAACCTGACTCAGGGATCTTCTGCAGATGGGACTGATTATGCTTTTTGTAAGTTTCTGTGGAAGATATCTCTTCCACCAAAAATTAAAAATTTTTTTATGGAAACTCTTTAGAAATGCTCTGCCCTACTAGGGATTTATTACACACTAGAGGCTTGCATTTGATTGGACTATGTCCTTTGTGTTGGAATTCCCTAGAAACTCCCTCTCATCCATTCCTAAGTTGTCAGTATGTGCAGCAAATCTGGTTTGCCTCTATTCTCCATTACAATGCCTCTATTCCAGCTAATTTATCCCTCAAGGAGTGGTTTTCCCATTTGATAAAGGAATGGCAAATTCAGCCCAAGGATCATGTTTGGACAAGAATTGCGTTCCTGTTATTGACTATTTGGTCCTTTTGTAATGCCTCTTTTTTAAGAAATCAACACTGTGATATCATCTCCTTGGCTAAACAAGTTGATTCTCTTGCAGATGAATTTATTATGATAAATTGTAACTACTCTAATGCAGGGATCAATGCTATACAACCACTTCAGGAGCCCAACTGGGATGGATTTAAATACAGGATTTTTATTACTGCAACATTTCAACAAATTTCCAATCAAGCCAGCCTTGCCATTCTCGTGTTAAATGAGCACAAGGAGATTGTAGATGGGATTAAATGCTTTAGACCTGCCTTATCCAAGCTTCATGTCGATGCTCTTCTATTGTATTTTGCTTCTATATTTGTGTCTAAAATTAATATCTCTGATCTTTGTATACGTAGTGATCGTAAACCTCTTGTTAACTATTTTTTTTTTGGATGGGCAGGGGAATACTCCCTGGGTGATTAGTAGTTTATTAAGCCAAGCAAGAGAGAGACTCCTTCAAAACTAACTATCTGTTCTTGGTTAGCAAGACAACTCACACTAGTCTTTATTTTACTTGGATCTCTAATCCCCCTATGGAGTTTGTAAATATTATCAACTCTGTTTGCTTTGCTTCTTAATGAATTTACTTTACTCTTGACATCTATATATATATATATATATATATACCTTTAGATTTAAAAAATGTATGCATTATTCAAAACTATATGCATCCTATTTAAATCTTTGATTACTTAATTAATTCGCTGAATGTTCCCATTAGGAAAATAAAGTAACTAATAAAAAAGTGGAAAGTAACTTCGCCTTTTATATACAATCTCTCTTTCTTATTTAAAATAAGAAAAGTGGTTTAAATTTGGAATTTATAAAATTATTTTTAAATATTTTGTGCTATATTCTAGTTTGGACAATAGTCATATTTTTTTTATTTATTTTATATTCTAAAAATGTTGTTGGATGGAAATTTCCAAAAATCTTGAAGTGCTATGTCATAATGAAGTGGTCTGGTTTTGGGCATTTTAACTCTGAAAAAGCTTAGGTTTTTTTCTTTAAAAAATATATATATTAATTAACATACACACTTATGTTGATTTTTTTTTAATTTCCTATTTGAAAAGAAAAATTCAATCACTAACTTCCAAAATGTACCCAAAACATTATTATCTTTCAAAATAATTAACATGCAGATAGTTAATCCGAATGTTGCATGATTACTAATTCTAAGTTTAGTGTTATCATTATTATTTTAGATTGAATATAATATCCTTTTTAGTTAGTTTTCCTTGTTTATTTATTTGTCCCTTTTTCTTTATTTTTCTTTAATTAATATTTGTAACTAATTTTGTCTTTTAAATCAAATAATATAAAAAGTCAAAGTTATATATCATTAAATGTGACAAATAATAAAATCTTATTGTATATAATTTTGAAATTGAAGTTATATATATATAATATGACTGAATGCATTAACACTATTTAATATTAATATAATTTCAAATAAAGATTGATAATTATTCATTTTAAAAAGTGTTCTTAATTTGGAATTTGTAAAATTATTTTTTTTTTTTCATAGATAGATAGAGTACCATGCAGTTGGACACACCGTTCTCACCAAAATCAACCAAATAAAGGTTACCGTAAAACGAAGAAAACTAAGAAGAAGAAGTTTAGGAAATAAATTTGGGAACTTATTTATTGCTAAGGGTATTTAAGGTATTATCAGAACTACATTGATTTTTTTTTTTTTTTTTTTTTGTATTTCATTAATTGAATGGTGCTTAAAATTTCATGAAATAATTAGGGTAAGGGCCGCAAATTATATAATAAACTGTATTTTTATAAAATAAAAAATATATTATGATAAAGTTCAGAAATGTTAATATTCTAAAATTTCGTGCTATATTTATAAATTTTTTAGTTTGGACTAATTGTTTTTATGTATTAATTGATGACACTAATATCATTATACATAACTAAATATATTTTAGCATAAAATATCATATAATGTCATCACATCTTATCATTGGGCTAAGGCACTGGTAAATCCTTTTAGCATTTTAAAAGTCTTGGTTATCTAAATAATTAATAATTTACTTTCATTTTCTCTATATTTACTTTTTCTAAGAAAATATGAACTTTGAATTCAATACAATTAAATGCCTTACAACAATTAAATTTCTACAATGGACAATATTCTGCAATTAATTATTAGAATTTTCTTTTGGAATGTGTCCAACAATATTATTTAAGTTGTATTTATAATTATATAACCATTACAATATATTAAAAGCAATTATCTTGAACAATATAATCTTAAAAATAGGTAAAACTTTAAGATTTAGATTGGCATAATATAAAAAAATAATAATAATTTAGAACTTAAACTGTACCCTCCAATGGTCCTGCACCATTTTACTGCCCATTCTGTAGCCTTGTGGCATTTAGATCTCATTCTTAGTTCTCATGTTTGATTGCAGAAAGCATGAGAAGTTCCAGGCTTCAACTCGGCAATTATAAAAGAATTTGTGAATCCTCATAGAGCAACGGATTCTGTATCTTTTAGCAGTTCAAAAAAAAAAAAAAAAAGATAAAAATTTGAGCATTCTAACCTTTCATGGGTATACAAAGAAACACTATGAAAACTCAGGCTATGGTCCTCACAGTCCAGATATATTGTTCCATACATCTTGTCCCCTCATTCAGGTGAAAAAAATGTGTACAAATGGGAGTTAAAGAAAACTGAGGCAAAAATGCTTCAGTATGGTTGGATAGATTAACATATGAGCAATGAACCATCTTGCTCAATAAGGATAGATTAAATCAATGTCAAAGTCATGTTTCTGCAAAGATTCGAATTTCAGCAACATTATAGTTCCACTCATTAAAATTTTTTGGAATTTCGACGCTCCAACTGCCTGAAAACTGGAGAGTATATCTATGGTGCCAAATAAACATAATGACTACAAAAGTATTTGCAGCCAGAAACAGCAAGCTAGCCAGCCAAAAGCTGTAGGAAAACAAATTTGGCTCTAAATTCATGCAAATAACCCCAGAACTGCCAATGCGTCTGAGCACCAATCCATACAGTCATGCAACAGAAAGCCTTCCCACTTCAGCTTCATACGTTTCTTGCTCTTCATGAAGGATGATTATATTTCTGAAGATAATCTCCACTGTCCTTGGAGAATTTCTTGTTTTGTTGTTGGGTCTTCCACCATATAAGATGATACCTTGTAGTGAGTGAATGATAGCACCCTTAAAAAGTTGAGGAGTGGACAAAAAATTAGAGGATGCAACCGCTTCTGAACAGAGAAAATTTACTCTTGTCTCAGGAAATGAAGGGCAATTCATACCATTGCCCCACACCAGATAAAATTCACTCTGATAAACTGTGCTTGGAAACATTTTTAATGAACTCAATCCTGTTTAGTTGATTCTCTTATTTAGCAAGTAATAAATTTAGAATTTTAAATTTCAAAATAAGTCATTTTGAAAGAAATCAGAATTATTTAAAAACTAAGATGATTTGCAAAAATTCATTTCATTTAATAAGACTCATTATCCATTTAAATACAACATTATAAATAAAGGTAAAATAAGAATGTGTAAAAAGTAAAAATTTTATTATAAAGTCATTCAAATTCAATCCTATCAATAGAATTAAATTCAATTCTTATCAAAACCTGCGAGAAGCTGGTTTGAAGGGTTGCGAATAACCATCAAGAGACCTCAATTACAGATTTTTCATGATGTGCTGGAGAGTAAAGATTGTGGCATTAAGTCGTTCACTTTATGAGAGAAAACGTCCTGAGTTTATGTAGAAAAACAGTGAAGAAAGAAAGAAATTAGGCATATCTAACCATTTCCACGATAAGAAATGCATGAAGTATCTTGAATAATGCGTGTTAAACTACAAGAATCCATTAAATATTACTAGAAGCCGATTATGTCGGTATTTATACACGTGACAACTTCTCCTTTAATTGTTTCTCGCTAAATTCTCTTCTATTAATATAACAAATGCTATCCAACATATATCTTAAAAAAATTTTATTTTTTCAATGCAATTTAAAAAAATAATAATTCATTTAATTTTTTTCATACAATCTTGAAAAATACGTAATCAACTTAATTAATTTTCCTATACAACCATTTAATTTGTTTATACAATCTTGAAAACATATAATCACTTAATTTTTACAAATTTCTATCACTATTTTTAGTTGTTGTTAATTTTTTATTTATGTCAATTTTTTGTTTAATTCACTAAAATTCAACTAATTATAATTAGTTTTTATTTGTGAGTTAAAACTAATTATATTACTAAATATTTATTTGATATGAATATTTTTTTGATAAATTTTATTAATTTAAATCACATATTAAGTGAATTTATTATTATAATCGTGCAACTCCTATTATATCATGGCCAAATATCATGACACAGATTCTAAACATTTTCAAATGTAGATTGCTATTACCATTTTGTAACAAATAATTAAGGCCTAATAATGACTTATAAAAAACCTAATTCTTTTTTATTTTTTGCGATAACTCACAAAATTGATATTTTTATTCAAATTTAATCAAATTTATATTTAATTTTACCCACGGTAAAATTAAACTTGTAAATGAGTTTCATTGATTGAATTGGGCGCCACAACATATTATAATTAGATAACATATTAATCTTTGAACATCTTTAATATTTTAATTGGACAACAAAAAGTAATTTTTTTTTCTTAGAGAATTTATTATAAATAAATTATTTTTCACAAAATGTGCAAGAATGTTTGATTGTTTTATATTTATTTATTTATTTATTCATTTTGAGTGATATGACATGTGACATCTGAAGTAATGAGTTTTAAAAAATATAACTAAAGTAGAAAATTTAAAAGCTCCATAAGAAATTTCAAAAATAAAATTTTATAAATTTTAATTGAAAATTTTTAAAATTTCAACATTTCGAATAAATTATTTTATAAATTTGATAGATATTGAATATATCATAGAAATTTCTATAAATTTGAAAAAATTTAAAATTTTTAAAGAGAACACTAAATAATTTTTAATAAAAACACTATTTCAAATACAAATTATATAAAAATAAGTGAAATCATACGATCCAACTCAATTGCCCTTGAATTCGCCCCAGACGGTGAGTACAAGAATTATGGACCTAGAGCATCTCTATCTGGGAGCATCAAATGGCCCGGGTACCACATTTTCCGGACTGCTGCGGCCAAGTTCTCCACCGCGAGCCCGTTGATAGATGGCATGGCATGTCGCGACTGCCGTCTACTGGTGTAAAGTTCACCGCGGGTCTAAATAGTTGATTCATTGGATATGTGGTTAATTTCAATTTTTTTAAATATCGGAGCAGTCAGTAAATTTGTTCATAGATTGATCGATTTGACTAATTCAGTTTAATTATCCAATAACAAATAAAATTTTAAAAATATTGTTAAAATAATTTAAAAATAAAAAATATTATAAATATATTGATAATACTTAAAAATTTGACAATTATCTTAAAAATTAAATTGGACATAATTGAACTGATTATTAAACCAATTCTTAATTTTATTGATTCGATTGATCAATTTAGTCTAATTTTTAAAATATTGATTAATTTTGGAACCATTATTTTGCAGTATTTGTATAAGTTGTTATATCATAGAGCCTGTTTATATTACAATATCGACAAAAAGTCCATCACATATACAAAAAATAAAAAAATGAGCACCTTTTTTTATCAACAAATGTGGATCTACTCTTTTGAAAAATTATATAAGTTCATTTTTTATAAGCTATAAGTTTATTTTTAATATAAACTATAGAGTCATTTTTAATAAGCTATATGTTTATTTGATATAAATTGTAGGTTCATTTTTTGTATTTTATAAATTCATTTTTTGTAAACTATAATTTCATTTTGGTATAAACTGTAGATTTATTATCTTTAAATTATAAGTTTATTTTTTATAAACTATATATTTATTTAATACAAACTGTTAATTTATCATCAATAAATTGTATAAATTGTAGGTACATTTTAGTATAAATTGTAAATTTCTCATCAACAAACTATATGTTTATTTTGTTGTAAATTGTAGGTTCATTTTATGTAAACTATAGATTCATTTAAACTACAGATTCGTTATCAATAAATCGTAAATTCATTTTTTTTAGACTATAGGTTCATTTTTTGTAAACTATATGTTCATTTTTTATAAATTTTAGATTCATTTTTTATAATTAAATATTTTGATATTTTCAATTTCTTTTGTAATATTAAAATTGATAAACCTACAGTTTATACCAATTTTTTTGAAAAAATAAGTGTATTTTAATAATAATAATAATAATAATGTAATTTAAAAAAGATGTATAAAAGCATAAATACGTATATTTAAAGTAAAAAGAAAAAAGAAAGTTTGTTAAAAAAACAAACAGTATCATTTAAAGTAAAAAAAAAACATTTTGTTAAAAAAAGAAACAAAACAATAATTATAAAAGAAATTTCACCATCACTCATGTTTTGAACCCCTAAATCACAAAATATTGTGGAGATAAGGTCTGTGATATAATTTACCGCATTCATATGTACTAAAATCAATTTGAGATAATGGGCTTTAACTAAAATAAAGCTAAATCAATTTATACATTCATTTTTTTTTTTATAAATTGTAGGTTTATTTTTTATAATTAAATATTTAATTATAAATTTGTAAATTGTAGGTTTATTTTTTATAATTAAATATTTTAATATTTTAATTTCTTTTGTAATATTAAAATTAATAAATCTACAATTTACACCAATTTTTTTATGAAAATAAAGTCTATTTTTTCTAATAATAATAATAATAATAATAATAATGTCAATGTAATTAAAAATAAAAAAAAGAGATGCATAAAAGCATAAATATATATATTTAAAATAAAAAAAGAAAGTTTGTTAAAAAAACAAAACAGTAATATTTAAAGTAAAAAAGGTTTGCAAAAGAAAGTTTGTTAAAAAAACAAAACAAAAATATTTAAAGTAAAAAAAGTTTGTTAAAAAAAACAGTAATTACAAAAGAGATTTTCGTATTTGTTACCATTATATGTATTTTGGACGTTTGTACCACAAAACATTGTAGATAAGGATCTATAATATAATTTACTGTATTTGTATGTACTAAAATCAATTTGAGATAATGGGCTTTAACTCAAATAAAGCTAAAATGATTACAACTAATTAGATACTTATATTAACCCTATTTTGCTTAAGTTCAATACAATGTTTTCAAAATTGGATCAAATTGGCCGGTCAAATAAATAAAATAGAGAATCGGTTATTAGTCCAATTTGATTTAGTGTATAAAACTGATTACTCAAAAAAGATCAAAAATTGATTAAAATAAAAAAAAAATTGGATCAAATTGATCTAATTTAAAACAACGTCATTTTAAGAAAAATTTAAAGATTTCAAAAATCTATACTATTTTACTCAAAATTTAAAAAATAGTTTTAATTACTTTTATTAAAGTATATATGTTTCTAATTTTTAAATATTTTTAAGTGTTATTTATATATTCTTTTAAAAAATAAAAAATTATTTATTGAACTGAATCAATCGAATAAAAAATCGATCAATTGATCAGTTCGATTTTCAGTCTAGTTTTAAAAATATTGGTTTAATGTATATAATTTCCATTGGAGATGGCAAATGAGTGAGTTAGAATGAGTATGAATATATTAAAATGAATAGATTCGCAAATAATTGTTGTGCTCATTTATAATTAATTTAATATTTATACGGGTATCTATACCTATTTAATTCATTTAATTCATATTTATTCATTTATTCAATTAAAATTTAAATTGAGTTAAAGTAAAATTTTAATTGAGTTTCAATTAAATTCAATTTTAGTTCAAAAATTAAATATTTTTATTGAATTGCCATTGAATTTTATTACAGTTGAAAAATTATAAAGTTACAAATAAACAAATTAATTCTTATTTTGTGAAGTATATAGTTTCAAATATTAATAAACATAATTAAATATTTTTAATAAACTTGTAGATCCACTTAATTCAGCCCTTATATTAAATATATTTAATGAGTATATGCAGTCCACAAGTTAACGCTAATTAACACTTTTTGTTATTTAACAAATACTAATAATATGATCATAAAACAATTGGGAACTAAGAAAATTTATTGCAATTTGCAGGAACACATTCAATCTGCTACCTTTTATTGTTATAAATCACGTTCTTATCTTGCATAAATATTTCTGCAGGTAGCAATAAAGTAAAAATTAAGGCAGAATACTAATAAATTATAGTTTCGTTGATTTAATTGATTTTGTGGTTTAATTAGCTTATACCGACTATACAGGTTAGATAAATAAGTATTATTATCTAATTTATATTGATATGATTAAGTGAGTTACAACTCATTTGATAAATGGCTATAAAAAGAATTTTGTCAGCTCTATTCTCATCATCTAGTCTCTTTGTTCATTTTGACTAAAGCATGATGTTTGAATTTGAGGAACATCATAACATGATCGTCAACAATTTACAACGTAAACGTAAGATTAGACATCAGAGTTCGAATCTCATCAATATAATTTTTTAAAAAAAATATTAAAAAACTTTGCAACATGAATGAGGCATTTGTAGTATACGATCCATCTCGACACCTCGACTTTAAAACCATTTCTGAAAGAAGGATGATCTTGTTGCCAGCTTTATTCCCAGAACTTGAATTAGGCATGGGTATGAATGTTATTAAACAGGTATGGGTGAATTTTTGCCAGCTTTATTCCCCGCACTTGGTCTTTTTGTTTATTGTTAGGCATTCCATTTTTGAAAAATGGATGATATTTGAGTAACATTGTAACGTGATCATGAATCAACAACTTGCAACGTGAATTTGTAGTATCCATCTCAACACATCCTTTTTTTAATCATTTTGACCAATTTATCAGTTCTAACCGTCAACACATGTTCATATAGCTTCAAACTTCAACTCTCGTGAGTTGTCCAGACCACTTGTCTGCAAATTCCGACTTCCTATTGATCAATTCTTTTTTTTTTTTCTTACAGTTTAATTGGGTTTTGATTGAACGTAAATCTATAATCTCAACTTTCTGAAGAAGACCACATTATCTTGAAAATCTTGAAATCTTGCAAGTGTATAATCTCTACAATCCACACTTGCTAAGTAAAGTTGTAATTAATCAGTAGTTAAAATTTGGAGAAGTCTCAGCAAAAGTACTCGGCTGTAGTTTGCAACTGATGTAATTATGCACATGATGTCTAAGCTCCAACTCACTCACAAATATATCTACGTTTCATCACATAATTCTTTTTTATATGTTATATGATCAAATTTAATATAAAATTTATAAGAAAATATTAAATATAATTTTAATCAATGTCGAATAAATTAACAGGTTTACAACTTGATTCCTCCATTAATTAGCGTGATTAAGCACAAGATCCACATACTTTCGTGCAAAACAACATATTATCCAAGCCTCTACAAAAGGATACGTTATATAATTCTCCTATATATTCATAGTTCACGAGCCTAATTCTATTGCATTACAATAATAACCATGGCTTCCAATCTGTCTACATTATCTGCCATTTCTCTCTTTCTCATTCTCTTCTCTCCATCTCTTGAAATCTCTTTCTCCACTTCAAGCTCTGGCGTGCCAGCCATATTTTTCAACTCCACGCCTCATCCATACTTCTACAAATCAACCTTACCTTTTAACAAATCTGGCAACATTCATGACAATGGCAGGATTTCCTTTGACAATGGCAGGATTTCCTTTCACCAAACACTGTCACTTGCTCGAAAATTTTTTTCCCTTGTTCAATACTTGCTCAGGCTCTCCTCAACGTTGTTTTCATCTACTACTATTGGTGCTCTCCAAGATTGCAAACTCCTATTACAACTGAGCATTGATTCATTGTCATACACCTTAAAATCTGTCAATTCTAGTAATAGTCTTCCACGCCTGGAAGCAAGTGATTTGCAAACCTTGCTTAGCGCTCCTTTGACCAACTTACAGACATGCTCAGATGGGGTTCTAGTATCAGGACCACCCTCAGGCATCGTTAGTAGCTTATTAGCTTCCCTTTCTCATGGAACCAAGCATTGTAGTGTATCTCTTGCATTTTTTACACATGGTTGGATTCCAGCTACCAAGAAAGGTAGATTGCTGCTGCAACCAGAAAGAAAGCACATATTTTCAGAGTTGGAGAAATGGCATCAGTAATGGTCTGCCTTTAAGGATGACAAACCAAGACCAAGAAATTTACCAGACGCTGAACAAAAGAAAGCTTCTTCAAACAACTGCGAATAACAGTGTTGTAGTGAACCAAATGGTGGTTGTGGACAGGAAAGGAAGAGGGAACTTTACAACCATTAATGATGCACTTGCTGCAGCACCAAAAAAATACAGATCTTGGCGGTGGCTACTTTGTGATTTATGAGGTGAAGGGAAAGTACCATGAGTATGTTTCATTCCAAGTAACAAGCAGAATATAATGATGATTGGAGATGGCATTGGCAGGACAGTGATTACTGGTAATCGGAACGTAGTTCATGGATGGACTACATTTAATTCAGCAACATTTGTTAAGTTTAATATAATTATTTAATCATAAATAACTTTAATAATACATGCTTGATGGTGTCTTTTGTTAACTTATGCAAGGATTGCAAAGTCAACTAATTTAACTTAATGGAAGTTAACTTGCTGGCTAGACCCCATCTGAATCTGAAATTCTTGCTCAAGGAAATCCTTAATTTCTACTAAAATAAGTAATTAACAAGATCTCTTACTGTACATGTAATTCTATTATGTGCATACTTTGACCACTTGCTCGTAACCCTTTGTTCAATATCTCCAGCCCTCACAAATTCTTTCTTTTACAGCCGTTGCTGGGCAAGGATTTGTTGCAGTGAAAATCATATTTCGCAACACAGCAGGAGCGATTAAGCATCAAGCAGTAGCAGATAGAAATGGAGCAGACGTGTCTGCATTTTATCGCTACAGTTTTGAAGGGTATGAAGACACCTTATATACACATTCTGTAAGACAATTTTACAGAGACTCTGAAATCTATGGCACCATTGATTACATACTTGGCAACGCTGCAGTTGTTTTCCAGAACTGCAAAATTAATTCAAGACTTCCACTAGATTACCAGGTCAATACCATATATGCACAAGGTAGAACTGACCCTAATCAAAACACAGGCATTTCAATACAAAATTGTAGTATAAAAGAAGCTAAAGACTTGGCTGCTAGCAATTTGACTACCAGAAGATACCTGGGCAGGCCATGGAAAGAATATTTCAAGAACCATTTTCATGCAATCTCATATTGCTAGTCTAATTGATCCCGCTGGCTGGGCAGCATGGTCTGGAGATTTTGCACTTGCTACACTTTATTATATAGAATTCAATAACAGTGGTATTGGATCAAGAACTGGTAATGCAACTGATGCAGCTAACTTCACTGTTTCCAATTTTGTACAAGGACACTCTTGGTTGAGGGCCACTGGAGTGCCCTACAGTGGTGGTTTAATGTGAAATTTGTAAAACATCATTACACATTATGTCTCTCTGATACAATAGCACTGAATGTTGATATAATAGTTGTATTTTATCACTAAATACGTATTACTATTATTTATGACTATTTGGTTCAAGTCAACAGTATTCTAATTTAGAATTTGCCTGGTGACTTAATAAATTTATCAATTAATTTCAAGTAAATTATGTTTTTTTATCTTAAGAACAAATTATCAACAAAATTTCAAAATTAGGCTCGATTTTTAACTATATTTCAGCTTTATTTCTAATCAATAAAATGCATAAATTTTACCTTTTTTTTCAAATTTATCCTTCAGTCAAATATTCTGGTCCCTAAACTTTCTAATTGATCCAATTAGATCCGAAACTGAACTTTTTGTCTGAATCAGAATGATATTTTTATTTTCCAAACTAAATAGGTCTAGTTTTTTCAAGCAATATAGAAATATGATTGAGATATTTTTATTAACAAAAATAATTTACAATTTATGAAAAAAATAAAAACTATATTTGAATTTTGAAGAAATTTGAAAAAATCAAAATCAACTAAGATTTCTAGTCCATACAATTTTTCACATTTCAACTCAAAAATAAAAATGTTTAAAAACTTAATACTTAATTTCCTGTTATTCTCAATAGTTAATTTGAATAGCAATACTTCAGATT
>CATIWR010038275.1:0-77068 GCA_949677035.1 Omphalea diandra | reverse complement strand
GAGGAGCTTTGCTAGCTCCACCGTGGTTACAAGGTGGCCTATCATAGGTAAGGGGACAAACACCAGCTCTGCTTTCTCCATTTTTACTAGTGGATTCTTTTTTGTTCTTAGAAGATGAGACTAAGCTCTTCAATTCTGAGGTGGTGTGTGCTCTACTTGTCAACACCAATCCATCCTTTACGTTATGTTTGGATGAAGTGTTTATAATAAATTGGAAGAGTTATTAATGAAATGAAATAGATTGGTTTGGTTTGGAAGAAAGTGTTAAATTATATTTATGTTTGGAATGGTAGGAATGAAAATAAATAGTTTGAAATTAATTTTGTTTATTTACACTAGAATGAAATGAAATATTAACTTAAAATTGACAAAAATATCCTTATTCATACAAATATAATTTTCTTTTATTTTTTTATTTATCAAATATTTAATATTAAAATAGAAATTTATTGTTATTATTCAAAAATTATATTTTATTTTTATTCACAAAAAATGTGAAAAATTAATTTTTTATAATTTTAAATCAAGGGTAAATATGTAATTTTGATGTCCAAAATTTTCAAACTCATGCAAACAACCCAATAAGGGTTTGGGAGGGTTTACCAAACCCTTTCAAACCCTTCCATTCCATTATATTCCTTACAATCCAAATATAATTTTTTTGTTTTAAACCAATCTAATCCATTCCATTATAAATACTCTATCGAAACATACTCTATGGGAGAAAGAAACTGGTCATAGACATTTAAAAATAAGAGAACAACTCACATGAAAGGAATTTATTCTTGAGGTTAGCATTATTCGGTAGAATCCGTAAAACAAATCGAATTGAACTAGTTTGATAGTTTAATTCAGTTTAAATATAATTTTTATTTATATTAATTTTTAAAAAAAGTTAATTAATTTAATTTGATTCAATTTTAGATAAAAAATTTTAATTGAATCAAATAAAATTGAATTTATTTAAATTTAAATCAAATAAATTGAACTTGTAGTAAATCAAATCAAGATTTTTGAACTTTATTTAAATTTTTTATTTATATTAAAAATATTTTAAAATATATTATAAAATTATTATTTATATTAAAATGATTTAAAAAATATTTTTTAAAAAAATTCAATTTAAACCAAATAAAATCATAATCAAATCAAATCAAATTAATTTTATTTTATTTAATTTGCAAATTTATTTGGTTCAGCTCAATTTATATTTTCAAATTTTAATTTTTTTATTTTATCGATTCAATTCAATTTAGTTCATTTTGATTCAAATGTTCAACCAAGTTATTCATGTATACCAAAAAAAAAAAAAAACAAAAACAAGAACAAAGAGGGTAGTTGAACACAATAAAAAAGAAACTCAATAAATTTTTTTTTCTACAACTAGTAAGACTTAAGTTGTAAATCCAAATGATGATTTTCACTCTAATCTCACTCTATGACAGATAATATAAAAGAATTGGAATCCAATTATTTTTGCTCTTTAACAAGTTTCGTTATATTTTATCTTAATTAGTATCATAGTACAAAACTTTTATTTTAGTCGTTTCTTAATTACTTCATAATCTAAGGTTATAATTTAAATGATTGTTAAATAAAAGATAATAAATCTGAAAATTTTATTTTTAGCTTATATTTCCTCCTTTATTTGCATTCAAATATCTTTCATATGTTAAATTTATATATTCTTATAATTGAAAGACTTTAACATAACATTATTTGCCAAATATGGATGAGAACTCCAGAAATTATGATTTTTCAAAGTCTAATTTTTATAATTGAAAGAATTTTCATACTTTGAAAATCAATTTTTCTTTTTGTATATAGTGATTTTGGCATAATATAGTTTTTTCACATGTCGAGTTTCTACTGGAAAACTTTATGTATATACAAAGTGGACATGAAGAACTTTAATTTAATATATTATTTACATGTTTTTAGTGAAAATTGAGAGAGTTTTGGTGCCTTAAAATTACCTATTTCTCATTAAATGAAAGTCAAATTCAATAATTTTTTTTTCTTTCTTTGAGAGTAACAATAGTTTATGTATTTTAGTCTTTTTGAAAGTGTATGATAAATAAATACTAGATTTAAAACTCTCTTAAAAAAAAACTACACTAGTGATCTCTAATAATTAGATTTTCTCTCTAGAGTTTTCTCTATCAATTTTAATTTTGGGGTCGTTGTTGGTTAACCAGTAGTTGTCCCTTTCTTTTCTTTCATATTTTTATTGTTTATTACTTTCAATAAGCTCAAATTTGTTATTTTATCAAAAGATACGTCTTTTGCTTTTCTTTTTATCTATTACATGGAGTTCTATATCTTTTGAGGATATTTTATTTTCTCTTATGGACATTTTATTTTCCTTTATGAATGTCTTTTTTCTTCTGTTTATGGGTATCTTTTCCCCTTTTATGAGTATGATTTTATATTTATTGAAAAAAATAGTATTTATTGATTTTGGAATACTACGAATCTATTTTGTGTGATGATTATAATTTTTTAAAATTCTAAAACAACTATGTTGAGGAGCTCTATTTAGAATGTATTATGACATCAAAACAATTTCGGAGTCGTGTGAAAGAGATCCTAAATAATAAATTGAATTATTTTAATTTTTATATTAGGTTTAATCAAATTGTGAATGTCATATGATTATTAAATTGAATAAATGATACTATCTTACAAAAAAAAAAAACTACACTAATAGACTTAGAGATATAGCTCACAGTTTTTCACCTGATTTGAAAATTTGACCTAAATATGGACAAACTTGAAATGACACAAAATTTTTAGATTATATTTGATAAGAGTCAATTGGATGAGTCAGTTCAAAAGTGACCCAGATAGTTCAACCTATAACTCAGCCCAATTGATCCAATGACAATATAAAAAAACAAATTTTATTACTAAATATATTTAAAGTATAAAAGTAAAATAAAAAAGAAAGAAATTTATTTTAAAAAATATATAAATTATTTAGTTAAATTCAACTTAACCTTTAATTTTAATTTTAATTTTAAAATATAAAATTATATAACAAATTGAATTAAGTAAAAATAAGATTAAATTGAATAAAAAATAAATCATCTTAATTAAGCTCATGTAATTGATTTTTAAATATTTTAAAGTTTTTATTTTAAATTATTTAAATAATTTATTATGTAAGATATAAAAATTAATTTTCTAAGGAGAGATTGATTGAAAAAGAAATTTAAATGAGATATTGAGAGATTTTATAAATTATAAATTTAAATTTTAAAAACATAAAAATTATTTTTTAAGGAGGGATTGAAGGAAACTTTTTTAAAAGAGACTTTGAGAAATTTTATGAATTAAAAATCTAAATTAAAAATTTTTTATTTTTTTAAAAAATATAAAATTAAATTTCATCATATAAGAATACATAATAAATTTAATTCAGTAAAAATGACATTAAATTGAATAAAAAATAAATTTATCATTTTAATTAAGCTCATATAATTGATTTTAAAAATATTTTTAGAAGTTTTTAGTTTAAATAATTGAAAAAATTTATTATTTCATATATAAAAACTTAATTTTTTTGAGAAGATTAAGAGAAATTTTTTTAAAAAAAAATGAGAGATTGAGAGATTTTATGAATTAAAAATTTAAATATAAAATTAAAATTCATCATACTTAAATACATAATAAATTTAATTAAGCAAAAATCAAATTGAATTGAATAAAAATAAAGTATCATATTAATTAATCTCTAAACTTAATATTGGGTTTAACTAAACTAATTGAAAAAATATAAGAGTCAATTAAGTCTAAATATAAACTTTAATAAATTCTGATTTTGACTTGAAATATAACTAAAATCAATTTGTTAAATTATAGTATAATTGATTTAATTAGAAGTTTTGGATATAATTAAAAATCACATAAAATTTTGCATTTTTTGGATAATTAAACTAAATTTTTACCATTATTTCTTAAATAATTTACTGCATAAAAAATATTGCAAATTTACTTTTTTTTTTTATAATAATTGTTATAAATTTAGTTTTTGTCATGATAAAATCACATATTAAAATAAAAATAATTTTATCACATAATTTTTTTCATAATATATAAAATTTTTTGTAATGAGTAGGTTGTTATAATTGGACATTATATGTTTGTTTGTAAATTAGTTTAAAATATGATATGTGATTTGAATACAATTTTATATGAATTTAGTTCAATTGCTTATTTTCATTATATATAGTCATTTGATTTTAAAAAATATTTAATTTATTAAGCATTTAGATAAAAATAAAAATTTAATCAAGTTATATTTTTATATATAATTAAAAATAATTTTTTAAGAGAAAATTATTATTTTTCTCTTAACAAATTATGAACAAATATTGCATAAATAATAAAAAAATCAAAATGAATATTTAAAAATTGACTAACAAATGACCCAACCTGAAAATATCATTTTTAAAGGTAAACCTGAAACTCGATCTAAAATCTCTTATATATATATATATATATAACCCCGATGGGATACTTGAACGTGCCTAAAATCTGAGTGATCCAAACTTGACCAAATCCAACTTGAGATGAAAACACCTCAACTTGAAAATGACTTGACTCGAAAATGTTTCAACCTAAAAACAATTCGGCCTAAAATGACCTAACTCAACTCATTTTCAACCTTTACTCAAAGACACTCAAACCCTTATCAAAAAGAGTTTTATCTCTATTAGAGTTGCATATGGTGGTGCATAAATATTGTATGCCTCTATCAAGCATGTGGACTATGTTTTTTGCCACAATAGTGACACTTAAGGTGACTTCAAGTCACCTGAACTTAAAATAACTTGAGTTTTAAATGTAAAATAAAACTAGACACTAACTGAAGTGGCAAATTAATTTTAAAAAAATCATGGTTTTTATTAAAAAAGGCAAGATAATTGCTCTCCCTCCTCTTGTCTCTCTTCTCTTTCAGTTTTCTTAATGTCGCAACTCCTCTCTACCCTCCCACCCATAGTGCCATTATCTTTTTTGCCTCGTGCCACAATAAATCTTTCACAAGAATTTGGCTTTTCTTTTTAGAAATTGGCTTAAAATAAAGGATTTTAGATAAGTTTAGGAGATGCTTTTGGTGGTGCTTGTCCAACTGAACAAGTTCTAAGAATTTTGGAGGAAAGTCACTATAAACACAAAATTAAAGACCATAGGTCATTGAAGCAATGAAACATAAATTTGACTATTTGAAGGGTAATGAAAGAATAGTCATAATGAGATAACACTAATAGCTAGTGACAAAGGGTAAGGATACAGTGTTTCAAATAGTTTCTTTAGAAATGTTGAAAGTTTGCATTTTAAAACTCATTTGGGTAAGATTGGGATTTATGGTTTTCTAATTTATAATTGGAATAATTAGGAAAAAGGATTTTTGTTGAAGACTATAAGTTTGATTATCACTTTAATTCCTTAATAAGTTAAGTGCTTGTAAGATTGTTTCTTTTTATGTAGTATTGTGAGCACCCTCGGGTTTTTTACTCAAACAAGTGAAATTTTGCTTGTGACTTCATCCTTTTATTGACTGATGGAGATCAAGGATGAAAGTTTTTACATTGGTAATAACCCCAACGAATGTCACATGCTTGGATCGATGATGGACCCTCTAGAACTTGTACAAATTCAAAGCCCAAGGTCTAAATTATAGTCATCAGGGGACCAAGATGAGACAACATATTGTTATCATCCTTAGGAATTGTGGAGTCACAACCCAAATTTGGTTGGGACAAGAATTTGGGAAAGGAAAAATCTGAACCTATGTTAGTTAATTAGAAGACTCATTTCGTCTTCACCTCATCATAGATTGGGTTCAAAAATTGAGTATGACTTAGGAAAGATGTACATCCCAAAATCATCCAGGTATTAGGATTTAACCTTCATGCAACTTTGGTTCACTTTTAACATTTTAACTAAGTTGTTAATGGTCCTGAGCATGTCTCTAGCATAATCAAACCAACCAAATCATCTTATCAATTCAAAGGGAAGTGGGGTTATGTGACATGGCATAGGAATTAACATGCATCTAATACGATCTGAGGCTAGTACCTATAGATCGAATAGGCAAATGCACCTATCAAATATAGTATAGTGTAGGAGTATCGAATGTCGATCCCTCAAGGACTAAAAATATTAGTATTAATTTTTTCTCTATTATTTAATCGATAAATTTAAGTGATTTAATTATCTAATTAAAAACTAAAATAAATTAATTCGACAAACTAGAATAATGAAAATATGAAGGAGAAAGAAAAATGTGACCAATATGACAAATGACACTCAAGTATTGAATCCCCCTAAGACTTGTTAAGAAATTGATTTTCCAACAATACAATCTAATTCAATGTTTCTGGAATCGTGAAAATTTCTTTAGTATATTAAAGTCCTTCTCAAAATCATTAACATCTAATTCTAGGTTGATTAATTGGAGTCTCTTCCTAATTAAAACTCATACAATTGCATTATAGTTCTTTAAATTTCACTATTAGATTTGACTCTAATCCGAAAGATTTATGTTATCCTATCTTCAGGGGTACATGCAACTCCTTTCAATTGTGCTAAATCTATTCAATAACTTCATTTCTCAATCTAAGTTTAAAGAATTAAAACAAGAATCAATATTCCATATATATCAATTTAAGGAAATAAAGAGCAAATATAATTAAATTCCATAAATAATAAAAAGATTGTATTATCTAAAGAAAATCACAATTCAAAACTCATCTTAGGGTTCATCATATCCAAGTGCCTAAGTAAATTAGTTCATAATAGAATTACTAGCCAACATCAAAATAAAAGAAAATAAAATATAAAAGTTTTCATGATAAAACCCTTGTATTCTTCAATTCTCTTCAAGTTTGATGGTTCGCCAATAATTCTCCTCTTATGGACAACTTCTTCTCCAGAAAAAGAAAAAGAAAACAAAGCAAAAACTCTCAGTAGAAAATAATAATAAAAAATCTCTCGAAATAATAATATAATACAGAATAAAAACTCTCTAAACTCTCTAAAAAAAAAAAAAATAGAACAAAACCTCCTCCTTTATTTATAATCTCCTATTCTCATTCAAAATAGGAAAAATATATTTTTCTCTTCAATTTAGGAATCCTCTACCAATTATGAATAATAATAAATCCTTCTTTTTTTTGAATAGGAGCCGGTGAAGCTTCCCTAAAAATCTGATACACGGATCCTTCCTAAATTGCGTTAGGAAGGGATTGAAATTCTGCCTGGGAAAATATTAAAATTGATCCCTAATTGTCAAATTTTTGTTTGGTCCCTTAACTTTTGAAACTGCACAATTCCACCTAGAAAAATTCCTATAATTCATCAATCAGCTCCAAATTTCAGGATTTCCTATAAAATCACAAATTAACAGCCAAAAGTGAGACATCATCTGATATTTTTCTCTCAAATTAGACTCAATTAATAATAAAACTAACCCTAAAAATACTAAAAATAAAGAACTGTCAAATTCTCCCACACTTAGCATTTTGCTTGTCCCCAAGCAAAAATACTAAGCCAATGGAAAAAAGAAACGAATAAAAGACTCAAAACAAAACAAGAAAAACATTAAGCACAAAATACATATAAAGACTAACATAATTGACTCATAAACACATTTCATCCCATCATTGGTATCATAACAAATCAAATTAATCGAGTTATGCGAAAAATTCATCAATTCTCAAACTTGTAAAAATTTGTATTCTAGCATACTTATTTAATCATAACTACCCTTAAATCAAATGCATCAAAGATTATCCATTCACAAATCATAAATAAAACAAATTCATTTATCAAGTTTCGCACAACGTACCCCTCATTTCAAGTGTTTAAAGGTTAGTATATGCTTTCATTGTCTAACAAATAGTCTAAAAGTCTACCATAAACTTGAAAATAAATCACATCTCCATCACTTAAATTCAAATACAAGCACCAATTAAAAGGTTTTTCTTTTGGTTGTGATGGGGCCTTGGTAGAGGGTAGGTGTTTTTAGGCTAATGGATTACAAAATAATTGATCATGCTTACTAAATATTATCTTAAATGAAACTCACATGATCTCTTAATAAAAAATAAATCTCACGCCCAAAACATAATCTCACTCTGATGAATCTTAAAAACAATAGAAATTTAGGCCCTTACTTGATATCTTTTATAAAATAGAATTGAACTGCCTTAATAAAGAAACACACATTCTTCTTCCCCTTTTTCTTTGAACTTCTTTTTTTTTCTTTCATATTATTATTTTTTTCTTTTTTTTGACTTTTTGTATTTTGATAGAAAGAAAGAAGAGTTATTATAAAATCACACAAGATAACAATTGAAAAATTAAGCAATTAATCAAATAACATTCTCTCATTCCCACCTCAAAGAATAAAATACTCAACCCCAAACTTAAGAGTTTCACTAATTTCATGAAACAATCCCTTGTAATTGTAGAAACCAAATCTCATCCCAAAGCAAACATGATCAATTTAATATTTTCAGGGACTAGGCTTTATTGGCTAGCTAAACATGAAATTATATAAAAAAAGGGTTCTTGTAGGCTCAATGAGGCTCACTAAATGGAAAAAAGAGTGGATGAAGAAAGAAAAAGGAACAAGTGGCTAATCCTAAATTGCCTTAATCATTTTTATGCTTGTATTCGATAATGTGGTATCAAAATGATAACAAATCAAGTTCTAGAGATTTTAGCACTATTTGAGGATTCACTCAATAAATAATTCACAAAATTAAGCACATTACAAGGAAAAAAGACTCAAAACTTTCTTTAAAGTGTAAAAAAATGAATTTTGTTGTTTTTTTTTAGAATTTGTAAACTTCCAAACCTTGAGATTTTCTTTAAAGATAGTGATAATTAAATATCTATGGTACCAAACAAGATTTGCAAATTAAGAAAGTGAATCCAATGATAGCTAGATATTTTTCAACTAAGTTAAGATGAAAATGAGGGAACTACTAAGCAAATAATGAGTCATTCACACAATAAAACAAATAAAACATCATATATATATATGAAGAAAGTAAAATAAAATAAAATAAAATAGGAACAAATAAAAATGAAATTATCAAACAATACAAACCCTCCCCCACACTTAAGACATATTGTCCTCAATGTGGAGGAGAAGTTTTCAACATGACAAAACAAATAAATAACATACGAAAGAACAAAAAACAAAAAAAAAAAAAAAGAAAAAAAAATTAGGAAACTTCCCTAGAATTTCAAAGTGCAGCTGATGGAGATGGATGGTGTCGGTCAGACTGGGGTGGCTAGGGTGAGCTTGGGTCCGAATTTGGTGAAAGGTATTTGCAAAATAGGAGAGTTTTGTTTGATTTATTTATTTATTTATTATTTTTTGATTATTTATTATATATATATATATATATGAAGAAAGTAAAATAAAATAAAAAAATAAAAACAAAATTATCAAATAATACAAACTTTTTTTTATTCCCCTTGTGCGGTTATTAACGCACTAGGACTAGACAACATGTGCAGTCATAATCGCACACATGTGCAGCTTGTCCTGCACATGCATTGGGAAATCCCTTTGTGCAGTGGTATGCGCATAGAATTACTGCATAACTTGTTGGACTTCTTCGTTCTTTTTATCAATGTATCTCGACAGCCTATGTAAGATGATGCGCATATGAGCTGCCCCCAAACCACATCAAATCTTTGGTGCTGTGTTGCTTTTATTTATTTATTATTTTTTTTTGGAAAAATCCTAAAAACAAAAAATAAAAAAACACCTTAAAATTACATTAATTAAAACTCCTACACAAGTCAAATTTTTATAATTTTGTATATATATATATATAGTATTTTTTCTCTCTTTTTTTTTCTTTTTGTTTTTAGTCTCTTGTGAGCACCAACACACATGTGTGCATTGGTTGCTGCACAAGACTAGACAAGGCTGCTCATGGCAATCCCTGTGCGGTCCCAACCATACATATGTGCAGCTTAGATTGCACAAACACTGCCACAAATAGGTGTTGGCCCTAGGCACCAAGAAGGGGGGGGGGGGGGGGTGGAGGGAGGGTTGAATTGGTGTATAAAAATTAAAATTGGAAAGAGAGAAGAGAAATGAACGAGAAAGAAACACATAATTTATAGTGGTTCGGGTATAAACAACCCTACGTCCACTCCCTAATTCTTAGAAATTGGGTGTTCCACTATCTTTCAAAAGTGTTTTCAAGCTTATACCAAACTTTTACACTTGTGTTTTGAAGGCTCACACAACAACCTATACACTTGTGTTTTGAGGCTTACACAACAACCTTTACACTTGTGTTTTAACAGGCTCACACAACAACCTCTCTTAGTGTTTTGACATACTCACACTATAACCTATTACAATTGGTGTTTATGCTCACATCCAACGATGACTTAAAGAATAGAAAAGAGTGAGTAGCAAAATTGTAAGAGTTTGGATACAAAGTTATTAATTCTTTTGCATTTACATCTATTTGGTGAGATATTTATAGCCTCTACCCACCAAAGAGACATTGCAATAAAACTGATACAAAATCATCAAAGTGTGCTAGATAGATTTTTGCATTAAATGCTTGACAGTCTTGATTCGAGGTCGCTACAACTCATTCGCGGTCTCAAATTCTAAATTCCATAAGGAAAACCCCGTTTGTGTCTAATGGCTAGTCCACATGGCAGCTTCTAATTAGTTCACCAGGAAAATATAGTCATTGCCTTTCACCTGCTCTCAAAAGTAGCGGTCGCAATTTATCTTGTACAGGACGCGACTTTGGATGCGAATTCCTTTGCCAAAAGTGTTCATTTTCTTCTTTTGAGTCTGCGGTAGCTACCAACATGTTCCCATCGTAATTTTTGACTTCTAATGGTTATCTGGGACACTTGTCAAACTGTGATTGTGGACTTGATTACATTTTAAGTTACTTCGAAATTTGCAATCGCGATTGAGGCAAGCTTTACACCGCTAATTCGTCTGTCACTTTTGGAGTTCTTCTTTTGGATGAGTCGTGGTCTAGAATGGCTCCACAATTTCATCTGTCTGAGTTTCTAGCAAGTTTTCTCATGGACCACAATCATGAATCTTAGATTACGATCGTGATTTAGAAGTCACTTTACATTCTTTGAAGACTAAGATCTCTATCCAACTTCTAACTTAAAGACTAACAAAAAAACTGTAAAACAATACTAAATTGAAACATTAGAATTGATCAATCCCCTTTGTCAAGATCAAAAGAGGTCCAAGACTTAGGGTTAACTACCCTAGTCCAATAATCTCTCCTTTTTTGATTTTGACAACTTAGATTGATCTTAAAGTGAAAAAGATGTAGGAAAGTAAAGTTGGATTGTAATATGATTCAATGAATGCCTATGACAAAATTTGCTAAGTATATCATTCATTCAATCAAAGGTGAATTTGATAAAAATAATGAGTGTGTTGCTTCCTCTCAACTTATGCTATAGTTTTTCAAGTTATTATTTTATCCCTTTCACAATCTCTCCCCCTTTGGCAGGATCAAAAAGAGGGTACATAAGGGAAAAAAAAGATTCATGCATAAGTATTCATAAGGAGAAAACATAATACAATGGATAAGAGAATAATATCAATAGCATAAGACAACAAGTTTTATATATTCATAACAGTGGGATCACAATATTTGTTAAAAAACATAAGGAAAAAGAAAAAACAAATACAAAAGATCCCTAATCTAGAGTAGTGGAGAATCATCTCTGGAAGATGGTGTCTCTGGTGATTATACTCCCTCCGCTTCATCTCCATCCTCAATGTCGTCTTCGTTGCCATCCCCATCTTGCGTATCTTTAAATCCGGTGAAGTCTGGAAGATGGCAAAGAGGAATTCCTAGTTTCTCTTGGAGATCCACCATATCACTGCGAAGATATGAAAGGAAGAGGAACCTTCTCTTCATCATCCTTATTAGCTTGTCCAACTTGTGATCAATGGTGGTAAAAGACAACTTTGTCTTGGTTTTTGGTTGAAAAGGAGAGACTTGTATGTTGCCTTCTTCAATTTGAAGCCGCTTTCGCTTGGAAGTTTGAGAGGTTTCCATCTTCTTCGCTCCTATCGCACCAAGGGTATGATGTATGTATCCGAATGTATGGCCTTGGCATTTATAAGATAGGTTAGGTCTAGGAAGTTTTGAGAGGGAAGGAGCTTCTTGGTGAAGAATTTCTCTTTCTCTTCATCAAGTGCTCCAACAAAATAGTAGATGGCTATTATGTGGGAGGGCAAGAGAAACTGGCTTTTAGGTTTCGTACTCATGTAGATCAATTGATCCACAAGGTAACGACTAGTTTAGATGGGTTGGTTTTTGACAAGGCAAAACAAGAATGCCAAGTCTTTTTGCGAAACCTTCTCATTACCATCACCTTTTGCATTAATGGAGAAGGTGATAATGCAATGAAGGATCCACAAGGGTAGGGTTTTGATGTGTTTGGATAAAGAAAAGCGGGGGTTGTGTTTGGTTTCGATGGAAATTTCTGACTAAAATTTGGAGTAGATAACGTCAAGTGCGGAGATGATGAAGGAAATGTATTCTCCGACTTGCAAGTTAAAAAGGGAAGATAGTTGGTCAAAGGTAATAAAAAAAGGGTCGCCAAAGGCCTGGAACACTAACCCATATTGGCCGGCTCTCGAATTGAATTTTCGGCTTAGTTGCACGGTGCACATAAATTCGCATACAACTTCTTCGTATCCGGGTTCATCTCAGAAGATGAACTCATTCCATCATAAATTGGAGAGAAAGGCTCGAATTTCAACGTTGATGCCCAATGTCTCCAGCATTAATGTTGATGGAATCTTGTTTGGGAGAATCACTTTGGAGGAGTTCACCTTGAATCTATCTTTTTCTTCCTTGGTGATTCCCTTCATGAGATAGAGGGCAGGCAGTGCAAAGGGTTGAGCCACTGTCTTACCCTTGTCAGCCTTGAAGAATTTCTTGGGAGCCATAATAAGAGAGGAAGAGGGCTTGAGAGATTTTTAGAGAGAGAAAGAGTGTTTAGTAGTGAAGTGATGAAAACACTATTGAATAGGGTATTTATAGGCTTGAAGGGGTGTAAAAATGGTCATAAACGACTAGAAATGAATTAAATGAAGAGAGGAAACGGTTGGCCATCAAATCACTTAATTGCCTAAGTGGTTACTCTAATTCCCGTCTGCGAATACATGAGTCACGATCGTGAATTCTGAAAAATATGAGTAACAGATAAATTTTCCTTGGGAAAAGGCGTACTAACAGTCATATTTTTGAAAAACTAACCAAAATTCGTAGTGGAGCACAAATTTCGCAACCGCGAATTGACATTTGACAGCTGGGTGAGATTGACTTATATTTCGCGACCGTGAATAATGAATAATGACCTCAAATTATGAGTCAACAAGGATAAGAATGAAAAATTTTGAAAACATGTGATCCACTAGAAATAAATAATAAAACTGTTCATCCAATCATCACTCATGCATAACACACATAATAATCAATCATAAGATCAAAATTTTCACTTTAGGGAGCTTTCATCAAACATTCCCAATTCTCTCTTAATGAAGTTCATCCTTTCTTTATTTAAAGGTTTAGTGAAAATATCTGTAAGTTGATGATTTGTGTCAATAAATTCTAACACAACATCACCCTTTTGCACATGATCTCTAAGAAAATGATGCCTAATGTCTATGTGCTTGCTCCTAGAGTGTTAGATAGGACTCTTATAGAGATTAATAGCACTTGTGTTATCACATTTAATGGGAATGTGATCAACTACTTTGTCAAAATCCTTCAATTATTGTTTCATCTAAAGAACTTGAGTGCAATAATAACCCGCCGCCACATACTCAGCTTTCGTGGTGGATAAGGTAACCGATACTTACTTTTTACTAAACCAAGAAACTAGGCATTCACCTATGAATTGACAAGTCCCGAAAGTGCTTTTTCTATCTAACAAATTGCCCGCATAATCTGCATCCGAATACCTTATGAGACTAAATGAAGAATCCCTAGGATACCATAACCCTTACTGTATTGTGCCATGCAAATACTTAAAGATCCTTTTAACAGCATTCAAATGAGATTCTCTAGGAGAGGATTGGAACCTAGCACACATGCAAACACTAAATATGATATCCAGCCTAGAGGCAGTAAGATAAAGTAGAGATCTGATCATACCTCGATATCTCTTTTCATCTACCTTTTTACCCGATTCATCCTTATCTAATTTGATGGTACTGCTCATTGGAGTTTTAGCTACTTTGCAACCATCCATTTCAAATTTCTTTAGCATTTCCTTTGTATACTTGCTTGGTTGATGAAGATCCCTTCCTTGGATTGCTTGATTTGTAGACCGAGAAAGAATTTGAGCTTTCTCATCATGCTCATTTCAAATTCCTTAGTCATACACTTAGCAAAATCCTTATAAAGAGATTCATTAGTAGCACCAAAGATAATATCATCAATGTAGATTTGAATGATTAATGTATCATGCTTGTGTTTTTTGACTAAAAGTATGGTGTCTACCTTTCCTTTCTCAAAATCATTTTTCAAGAGAAATGAACTAAGCCTTTCATACCAAGCTCTTAGAGCTTGCTTCAATCCATATAAGGCTTTGTTTAATTTAAAAACATGGTTTGGAAAACAATGAGACTTAAAACTAGGAGGTTGTTCAACATAGACTTCCTCCTCTATGATGCCATTTAAAAAAGTACTCTTCACATCCATTTGAAAAAGTTTAAAATTCATATGACATGTAAATGCTAAGAGAATCCTAATGGCCTCTAATCTTACAACGGGAGCAAATGTCTCATCATAATCTATTCCTTCCTCTTGGTTGTATCCCTTAGCAACCAATCTAGCTTTATTTCTTGTGATAAAACCTTACTCATCTAACTTGTTCCTAAACACCCACTTACAACCAATAATAGGGTGTTCTTTAGGCTTAGGGACAAGTTCCCATACTTTATTTCTCTCAAATTGATTGAGTTCTTCTTGCATAGCAAGTACACAACTCTCATCATCAAGAGCCTCGTCAATTGACTTTTGCTCAAGTTGAGAAATAAATGCAAGATTATTATCTAAAAGTTGAGATCTAGTACTTACACCCTTAGAAGTATCACCAATGATTAAGTCCTTGGGGTGATACTTGGAGAATCTCCAATCTTTGGGTAGATCTTGTCTTGGCTCATTTTCTTGTTGATGTTGATGTTGGTCTTCATCTACTTTTGATGAATCACCTTCTTCTTGTAAAATCATCCAATTCTAGCTTTTCAAGATCACTTACAAGATCATCAACAAAAATACCTTTCCCAAGACCAAGTTTACTAGATTCATCAAAAACAACATTCATAGATTCTTCAACTACCATTGTACTTTTATTAAAGACTCTATATGCTTTACTTATAGTGGAATAACCTAAGAAGATTCCTTCATTGGTATTGGAATCAAATTTTCCAAGATTATCCTTGGTGTTCAAAATATAACACTTACATCTAAATAATCTTAGGTATGAAATATTGGGTTTTCTACCATTCCAAAGCTCATAAGAAGTTTTATTGATAATGGGTCTTTTGAAAACTCTATTTACAATATAACATGAGGCATTAATGGCTTTGGCCCAAAAGTAATTTGGTAAGGAATACTCATTGAGCATTGTTCTAGCTGTGAAAGCATCAAATGAATCATTCTTATGAGCTAGAAAAGATACCCAAGTGAACCTAGAGTAGTCATCTATAAGGACTAGTGCATAATGTTTTCCACCTAACCTAGCACTTCTAGTAGGTCCTATCAAGTCTATATGGATAAGTTAAAGTGGTCTAGATGTACTTACAACATTTTTGCCTTTATGAGAGGTATGGTGTTGCTTCCCCATTTAGCATGGACTACATGTCTTATTTTTGGAGAAGTTTAGCTTAGGAAGTCCTTCCACTAACTTTCCTTTGGATAGGTTTTGAAGAAGATCCATGCTTACATGCCCAAGCCTTCTATGCCATAACCAAGCTTCATTGTTCAAAGACATAAGACACTTAAAAGATTGGTTAGCCAAATTGTCTAACTAAATTGTGTAGGCATTGCCTTTCCTTTCACCCTTGAAAATAACCTCATCATCTACTAAAGCGGTGACTCGACATTCTCTAGGATCAAAGTGACCTTATTACCTTTGTCACATAATTGAGTTACACTTAATAAATTATGTTATAAGCCACTAACTAAAAGAACATTATCAATTAAAAAACATTCATTCTTACCAATGGTTCCAATGCCAATTACCTTACCCTTGGCATTGTTACCAAATGTGACATCTCCACCTTCTTTTTCTTTCAATGTTGTGAATAGCTTTCTATTTCCAGTCATGTGCTTGGAACATCCATTATCCACACGACAGTTGCTTGATTTGGTGGTTGCCACATTCCCCTACATAACAATAGTAAGTTACCTTTTCTTAGGTACCCAAGTATACTTAGGTCTTTGAGGTGAGCCTTCCTAATATAGCAATGAATATTAATATGTCCAAATCTCATGCAATAATGGCATTGGAGTTTAGATTTAGGAGTCTTTCTCCATTGCACAAATTTAGTATGAGTAGGAGGCCTTCTCATGCCATGGTCATGTGAATGCATGCATGAACATTTATGATGAGTAGAAAATTTTTTATGAGTATGACCATGCTTTTTATTGTAAATGTAAGCATGGTTAGCTCTTTGAGTCTTGGCTCTAGAGCTTGGGAGAGTCTTCCTTTTGCCCTTAGGCTTAAGAGGCTTAGTGCTAGAAGCACTTTTCTTTCTAATTACCTTAATGCTAGATGTTTGAGGTTTTGAAGATCTAACAAATGTAGTATGAGATGATGAGGAGGCTCTATTGAAGCCTAAACCATGTCTAACTAGAGGTGGTCTTTGTGACATAATCAATGTGTCCAAGGCTTCTTTTCCTTTATGAAACTTAGAGATTGAGCTTTTAAGCTCAATGATTTCTCCTTTAAGAGTGTCATTCTCCTTTCTTAATGAAGCCATAGAAGAAGATGAAGTGGAAAGTTTTTCTACTGATTTTTTGAGTTCTTCATTAGAAGTCCTCAACTCATTTATAAGATAACTAAGAGTCTTATATTCATCTTCTAATTTTGAACACCTTTTCTTATAAGTTTTAACTTGTGACTTATACTTGTCACACCTCATGGTTAGAGCCTCTAGAAGCTCTTCATCTATCTTATCAAATTTTAAATTAGAATGAGAATGGGAAGAAGTATTTACCTCATTTGTAAGATCTTCTTGTGCCATGAAGCATATGTTGGCAACCTCTCCTTCTTCCTCTTCTTCACTTGAGCTTTCATCCCAAGTGGCTGAAAAACTCTTCGTCTTCTCCTTGTCCCATCTATTCTTCTTCTTTAATTTGGGACACTCATACTTGATGTGGCCTTGCTTGCCACATTTATAACAAGTGACTTTGTTGGATTTTTCTCTTAGATTAAAAGCTGTCTTCTTGAAGCCTTTTCTTTCTTTTCTTCTCTTGATCAACTCCTTTGTCCTCCTAGAGAGCATTGCTAGCTCTTCTTCTTCCTTGTCACTTTCTTCATCACTTGAGGTGATATTTACCTCATTCTCTTTTGTTGAAGCTTTAAGAGCCGTGGTTTTCTCTTTTTCTCCAGTTTGTCTCCTTGGCCTCTTAGCTTTTTCATTTGTTCATTTTTTGTAAGGCCAACTAATGAGTTAAGAGTTTGCCTATCAACACGTCGGTTGGAACCTTTCTAATCTTCGGATTGGATTATTGTATGTTGTAAACTTTAGCACCAAATTTGTCTAGAGGAAGAGTTTTAAGAATTTTGTGTTTACCTCATAGATAGTGAGAGCTCTTCCAAATTTCTTCATGTTGGTGACAATGAACAAGAGTCTATTTGTCATTTATGTGATGCTTTCATTGTCCTTCATCATGAAAAGTTTCCATTCGGTGACATACATCTCGAAACGGGTTGATTTGACTAGAGTTGTGCCTTCATGATAGTTCTCTAGAGTCTTTTAAATGGCATGAGCTGTTTGACAATGTTGCACTCTTCCAATCTTTTCTCTAGAGAGTGAGCTTAGAAGAATGACCATTACTCTCTTATTCTTGCCATTTGATCTTCGTTGAGCTTCAACCTATTCTTCCTTTGGGATTAATTCTTTATTACCATCCACAACTCTGGTGGGAGGTTTCCATTCCTTGATGACCATATTCTAAAGGTCCACCACATCTATGTCAAGATAAATCTCCATCCTATACTTTCAATAAGTATAGTCTATTCCATCAAAGTAAGACTTGAGTTGTGAGTGGATTCCCTCTTAGGCCATGATCTTTGTTCACCTAATGAAGGTTTGATTGCGAAATTAGGCTCTGATACCACTTGTTGGCCCTAGGCACTAAGAAGGGGGGAGGGGGGAGGGTTGAATTGGTGTATAAAAATTAAAATTGAAAAGAGAGAAGAGAAATGAATGGGAAAGAAACACACAATTTATAGTGGTTCGGGTATAAACAACCCTACGTCCACTCCCCAATTCTTAGAAATTGGGTGTTCCACTATCTTTCGAAAGTGTTTTCAAGCTTACACCAAACTTTTACACTTATGTTTTGAAGGCTCACACAATAACCTATACACTTGTGTTTTGAGGCTTACACAATAACTTTTACACTTGGTTTTTAATAGGCTCACATAATAATCTCTCTTAGTGTTTTGACAGGCTCACACTATAACCTATTACAATTGGTGTTTATGCTCACACCCAACAATGACTTAAAGAATATAAAAGAGTGAGTAGCAAAATTGCAAGAGTTTGGATACAAAGTTATCAATTCTTTTGCATTTACATTTGTTTGGTGAGGTATTTATAGCCTCTACCCACCAAAGAGACATTGCAATAAAACTGATACAAAATCATCAAAGCATGCTAGACAAATTTTCATATTAAATGCTTGACAATCTTGATTCGCAGTCACTACAACTCATTTGCAATCGCGAATTCCAAATTCCATAAGGAAAATCCCGTATGTGTCTAACGGCTAGTCCACGTGACAACTTTTATAATTAGTTCACCAGGAAAATATAGTCGTTGCCTTTCACCTACTCTCAAAAGTAGCGGTTGCGATTTATTTTATACTGGACGCGACTTTGGACGTGAATTCCTTTGCCAAAAGTGTTCATCTTCTTCTTTTAAGTTTGCGGTCGCTACCAACATGTTCCTATCGCAATTTTTGACTTCCAACAGTTACCTGGGACACTTGTCAAGCTGTGATTATGGACTTGATTACATCTTGAGTTATTTCAAAATTTGTGGTAGCGACTGAGGCAAGCTTTACACCTTGAATTCGTGTATCACTTTTGAAGTTCTTCTTTTAGATGAGTCGCTGTTGAGAATGACTCTGTGATTTCATCTATCTAAGTTTCTAGCAAGTCTTCTCATGGATCGTGGTCGTGAATCTTAGATTGCGGTAGCATTTTAAAAGTCACTTTACATTCTTTGAAGACTAAGATCTGTATCTAACTTCTAACTTAAAGACTAACAGAAAAAACTGTAAAACAACACTAAATTAAAACATTAGAATTGATCAATCCCCTTTGTCAAGATCAAAAGAGGTCAAAGACTTAAGGTTAACTACCCTAGTCCAACAATAGGTTTTTTGGAATTCTTTGTGTAGTGGATGCAAATGTGTGCTGCAGAAACCGCACATATTCTAGATTTTTTTTAATGAGCTTTGAGCAATTTTACTCAAAATTGAGAAGGTCTAACTTCTCATAAGCTATTTTCTCATCAAATTTACCTCCAAGATAAAGCTTCAAACGGTGACCGTTCACTTTAATTGTACATTTTTTAGGATGAGTTACCTTGACTATGCCATAAAGAAAAATTTGTTTGACGATGAATGGTCTAGACCATCTAGATTTGAGCTTACTCGGGAATAATTTGAGGCGAGGGTTATAAAAAAGTACTTGATCTCCTTCATTGAACTACTTAGATTGACGAATCCTCTTATCGTGATACTTTTTGACCTTCTCCTTATACAATTTGAAGTTCTCATATGCCATTAATCATCATTCCTCGAGTTCATTTACTTAATATTTTCGCTTCTCACCTGCAAGGTCAAGATTAAAGTTAAGAAGTTTTATAGCCCAATACGCTTTATGCTCAAGCTCTACAGGTAAATGACTTGTTTTTCTATGAACTAACCTATACGACATAGTACCAATAAGTGTTTTAAAAGCTATTTTATAAGCCCAAAGAGTGTCATCTAACTTAAGGGACCAATCTTTCTTAGATGGTGTAATTGTCTTTTCAAGAATCCATTTGAGATCCCTATTAGCTACCTCAACTTGACCGCTTGTTTGAGGGTGATATGGGGTTGCAACTCTATGTGTAATATCATACTTTTGAAACACCTTTTCGAATTGCACATTACAAAAATGAGTATCCCTATCACTGATTATTGCTCGAGGAGCACCAAAACACGAGAATAGTTTCTTAAGGAACTTAACTACAACCCTAGCATTATTTGTGGGTAAAGCTTGTGCTTCGACCCACTTAGAAATGTAATCTATAGTAACTAGGATGTATTTATTTCCAAATGAAGTCGGGAAGGGGTTGAAGTCAATACCCCATATTTTACATACCAAAATATAGTTTTGAGGCATTTCATCACGATGAGAGATATTACCTGAGCGTTGGCAATTATCACATTACTCTATATACCTTTGGGCATCCTTATAGATAGTCAGCTAATAAAAACCTGATTTGTAAAATTTTTAGGCCATGCTATTTACACTATAATGCTATCTAGCAGGTTTAGCATGGCAATGCTTTAAGATTTTTCATCCTTCCGAAGTTAGGACACATCTCCTCACAATTTGATCTGTACAAATTTTGAATAAATAGGGGTCTTCCCAAAAGTAATTTTTCAAATCCAAAAAGAACCTTCTCTTTTGATGATGAGACATTCCTTTTGGTAGAACTTCACCAGCTAAGAAATTTGTTATGTCAATAAACCACGAAACATTTAAATCACTTAACTCTTTAATGTCGTAAAGATGCACCTCGGGAAATTGATCATTGATCTTGATTTCATCGAGCTTTTCTAAATTTGAATTCTCTAAACAAGATAAATGGTTAGTTGTTAGGTTTTCAAGACCCTTTTTATCATGGATTTCAAGATCAAACTCCTATAATAATAAAATCCATCAAATTAATTTTGCATCTGATTTAGTGAGCAAATAACGTAGAACAGAATGGTCAGTATAAATAATAACTTTGGACAACATCAAATAAGATCTAAATTTATTAAATGCAAAAACTATAGCTAGTAACTCTTTCTCCATAGTTGTGTAATTCTCTTGGGCGTCCGTGAGAGTTTTACTAGCATAGTAGATAAGCTAAAAACGTTTTTCTTTTTGTTGTCCAAGAACTTAGCTTGCTGCAAAATCACTTGCATCACACATTAGTTTAAAAGGAATAGTCTAATTCTGAGCTACCATGATTGAAGCATTGGTCAATTTTTTCTTAAGAATGTTAAATGCTTCTAAACATTCTTGAATAAAAACAAAGGGGACATCTTTTTCAAGCAACTTAGTTAAAGGCCTAGCAATCTTAGAAAAGTCCTTAATGAACCTTCTATAAAACCCGACATGCCCTAAAAAACTCTTAATTGTCTTAACTGAAGTCGGGGGTGGCAACTTAAAAATAGTTTCAATTTTTGCTTTATCTACGTCAATCCCCCTACATGAGATTTTATGCCTTAAAACTATACCCTCTTGCACCATAAAATGACATTTTTCCCAATTTAACACCAAATTTGTCTGCTCACAATGTTTAAGCACTCTTTTTAAATTATGAAGGCATAAATCAAAAGAGTCACCAAAAACAGAGAAATCATCCATAAATACTTCCATAATATTTTCCATAGGTTAATCAAAAATTGCCATCATGCACTGCTGAAAAGTAGCAGGTGCATTACACAATCCAAAAGGCATTCGATTATAAGCAAACGTACCATAGGGACAAGTAAATGTCATCTTTTCTTGGTCCTCCAGAGTAATAGGAATTTGAAAGTAACTGGATAGACCATTTAAGAAGCAATAGTACATATGCCCAAATAGTCGCTCTAGCATTTGATCTATGAAAGGTAAAGGAATGTGATCTTTCCTTGTGGCATCATTCAACTTTCGCTAGTCAATGCATACTTTCTACCTAGTAACGGTTCTTGTGGGAATCAACTCATTCTTTTTGTTTGGAACAACAATCACCCCTTCTTTCTTTGGTACTACCTACACAAGGCTCACCTACGAACTGTTAGAAATAGGGTAAATCACTCCTACATCAAGTAATTTAATTACCTCAACTTTTACAACTTCTTTCATGTTAGGATTTAGTCTCCTTTATTTGCACAACTGATTTAAAGTCATCCTCCATGAGAATCTTATATGTGTAGAAAAAGGGACTAATTTCTCTTATGTTTGAGATCTTTTAAGTAATTGCCCTGTTGTGTTCCTTAAGTACAGCTAAAAGTTTATCTTTTTGCTCTTCTTTCAGATCAAATGCTATAATCACTGGGAGTTTTGAATCTTTTCGCAAGAATGAATACTCTAAATACTTAGGCAATTTCTTCAACTCCAATATAGGTGGGTCTTCAATTGATGGTTTTAATTTATGCTTCTTACTCCTATCAATCTCCTCAAAAGCTTTCTCCCTTATTATTGGTTCATTTGCTTCTAGATAGGCTATTTGCTTACTTCTTACACCTTCCTCTTTGCTTTTCTCCTCACCTTGAACAAGACAATGCTTTAATGGATCTTGAGAGATAATTGTTTGCATACAATCAGAAACAATCCATAGAATTAATGAAATAACAAGTGTCATCTTGATCAAGTGAGAGTTTAAAAGCATCAGAAATTTTAAAGGTCACTTCTTCATCTCCAACCCTTAAAGCTAATTTACCCGCACTAACATCAATTAAAGCTCTACCAGTGGCAAAAAATGGTCGACCCAAAATTAATGGAACCTCAACATTGACATCCATATCAAGTATGACAAAATGAATGAGAAAAATGAATTTGTCTACCTTCACCAACACATCCTCAACGGTACCTTTAGGGTATTTAATTAATCTATCAACTAATTGAATACTCATTTTAGTTGGTTTAGGCTCCCTTAATCTTAACTTAACAAATAATTTATAAGGCATTAGGTTTATGCTTGCCCCTAGACTATCTAAAGCCCTATCAATTGTCAAATCACCAATAAGATAGGGGATAGTAAAACTCTTTGGATCCTTGAGCTTTCGAGGTGGCTTGTTTTGCAAGATGGCCGAACATTCCTCACTAAGGATCACTATAGATAATTCTTCAAGTCTTTTCTTGTTGGTTAGGAGTTCTTTCAAAAATTTTGCATACTTGGGCATCTACAAAATAGCTTTAACAAATGGTAAGTTAATGTGGAGTTGCTTAAAGAGTTCAAGAAACTTATCATAATGTTCATCTAAGTGATCTTTCTTAAGTCTCGCATGATATGGAATAGTAGGTTTGAATTCCTTAACCGGATTAGGATGTGCATCACCTTGGTCTTAGGTATTTGCCACACTTTTCTCCTTGACTTGAGCTTTAGGTCCAGCTTGTAATTCTTTTTCGTTCCTAAAGGTGATTGTCTTCACATGTTCTTTAGGATTTGTCTCTATATTACTAGGCAAGCTACCTTGCGGTCTTTCTAAAATCATTTTAGCAAGCTGTCCAATTTGATTCTCTAAATTATGGATGAAAGCTCCTTGATTTCTCAACATTGTCTCATGATTCTTCAAAGAGGCATCTTGAGCTCGGAGTCAAGTATCGAAAGCTTGGATGAATTTAGTCATTAACTCTTCCAAATTTGATTTCTTCTATTAGGGTGGTTGTTGTTGTACCCTGGTGGAGGATTATTCCTTTGTTGTCCTTAGTTTCCACATGAGAAATTTGGGTTGTTTCACCATCCTAGATTATAAGTGTTACTATAGGGGTTATTTTGTGATCTTGGAATGTTCCCCATTTAGTCCACTTGCTTTTATTGCATTCCAAGTATATTAGGACAACCTTGGCTTTTATATCCCATTCCACACAAGTTACATTGCAACACTTGACCCATTTGTGGTGCTAAAACCAATCCATCAATCTTTCTATTCAAAGCTTTAACTTGACTTACCAAAGTAGTGACTGAATCAAGATTATACATACCAACAGGTTTGTTACTCCTTGAATTTGTTTGCCACTGATATTCGTTCATTGTCATCTCCTCAATCAATGCTTGAGCTTTATGTGATGTCTTATTGTTGAGAGAGCCTCCTGTCGCTGCATCTATCATTTGACGAGTCATTTGATTCAATCCACAATGGAATGTTTGAATCTGAACCCAAGTGTCCAACCTATGTTATAGGCACTTTTTTGACAAATCCTTGAATAGTTCCTACGTCTTATAAAGTGACTCGAAATCAGATTGAATGAATGATGAGATATTATTCCTTAATCTTGTTGACTTTACAAGTGGAAAATACTTCAACAAGAACTTTTATGTTATCTGGTTTTATGTAGTAATGAACCCTTAGGAAGTGAGTTCAACCACCATTTGAATTTTTCCCTTAATGTAAATGGGAATTAAATTTTCCCCTTAATGAAAATGGGAATAGCCTTAAACGAATGGCACCATCCGTAGCTCTATTGATCTTAAAAGTGTCACATATTTCCAAGAAATCAGCTAGATGGGAATTTGGATCCTCATCTGGCAAACCATCAAAATGTACTAACTGCTACACCATTTGAATGATATTTGGCTTGATGTCAAAATTATTGGCTGCAACAACGAGTCTCACTATGCTTGTTCTAGCATCTGTTACAGTGGGTTTGGCATAGTCAAACACAGAAATTTGATGATCTACCATGATTACTATCTCTTGATTATGCTCAATCTTCTCTTGATGCTTTTGTGTTAAATTCTGACGAAAAGTTCTCCTTATTTTAGGATCTTCAGGTTCTAGCTCAGTTGTATTGCTTCAAGTCATACACTGCTAAAGTCCCTGAAAAGAGTAGAAACCACAACAAAACTAAAACAAGAAGGGTAAAATAGGACAAAAAAAACTTACGAAAAAGAAAAATTGGCTAAATCAATAGATATAAAGTGTTCCTAATATCTTAGTCCCTAGCAATGACGCCAAAAACTTGATACCATCCAAGGCCAACACCTATAGATCGAATAGGCAAGTGCACCTATCGAGTATAGTATAGCGCAGGAGTATCGAGTGTCGATCCCTCAAGGATTAAAAGTACTAGTATTAGCTCTTTCTCTATTATTTAACCGATAAATTTAAGTGATTTAATTAACTAATTAAAAACTAAAATAAATTAATTCGATAAACTATAATAATGAAAATATGAAGTAGAAAGAAAAAGGTGACTAATATGACAAACGACACTCAAGTATTGAATCCCCCTAAAACTTGTTAAGAAATTGATTTTTCGACAATACAATCTAATTCAATGTTTATGGAACCATGAAAATTTCTTTAGTATGTTAAAGTCCTTCTCAAGATCATTAACATCTAATTCCAGGTTGATTAATTGAAATCTCTTCCTAATTAAAACCCCTAAAATTGCATTATAGTTCTTTGAATTTCATTATTAGGTTTGACCCTAATCCGGAAGATTTATGTTATCCTATCTCTAGGGGTACATGCAACTCCTTTCAATTGTGCTAAATCTATTTATTAACTTGATTTCTCAATTTAGGTTTAAAGAATTAAAACAAGAATCAGTATTCTGGATATATCAATTCAAGGAAATAAAAACAAACACAATTGAATTCCATAAATAATAAAAAGATTATATTATCTAAAGAAAATCACAATTTAAAACTCATATTAGGATTCATCATACCCAAGTATCTAACCAAATTAGTTTGTAATGGAATTACTAGCCAATATCAAAATAAGAAGAAAATAACATAGAAAAGTTTTCATGATAAAACCCTTGTATTCTTCAGTTCTCTTCAAACTTGATAGTTGACCAATAATTTTTCTCTTGTGGATAACTTCTTCTCCAGGAAAAGAAAAATAAAACAAAGCAAAAACTCTCTCCAGAAAATTATAATAAAAAGCTCTCTTCAAAAAATAATAATAAAAAACTCTCTTCAAAAAGTAATAATATCAATAAAAAAGAAAAACTTTCTAAACACTCTCTAGAAAAAAAATAATAATATAGAACAAAACCTCATCCTTTATTTATAATCTCTTACTCCCATTCAAAATAAAAAAAATATATTATTCTCTTCAATTTTGGAATCCTCCACTAATTAGGAATAATAATAAATCCTTCTTTTTTTTTTGAATAGGAGCCGGTGAAGCTTTCCCAAAAATCTGCTGCACAAATCCTTCTTAAATTGCTTTAGGAAGGGACTGAAATTCTGTCTGAAAAAATATCATAACTGGTCCCTAGATTGTCAAGTTTCTATTTGATCCTTGAACTTTTGAAACTGCTTAATTTCACCTATAAAAATTACTATAATTCGTCAATCAGCTCCAAATTTTAGGATTTCTTATAAAATCACAAATTAACAGCCAAAAGTGAGATATAATCTGGTATTTTTCTCCCAAATTAGACTCAATTAATAATAAAACTAACTCTAAAAATACTAAAAATAAAGAACTATCAGCATCTCATCCATACATCACATGCACATTTTTAAAGGGAGTGCGGGTCATGCATCATGACATAGGGTTATCATGCATTATACCATCATCCATGCATCACATGCACATTTTTTTCATTCATGATTATCAAAGATGATCATTGAGACCATCATCCATGGTCTAACTCAAATAAACACCTATAATATAAAAATGCACAAGTTCGTAACTAAAGCAGGTAAGCAAATAAAAGAAATCAAGAGAGTATGTAAAGTCACTAATCATCTTACCATATCTCAAAAACTAAGGTACATAATCATGCATCTAAGTCAATAATTAACACATCCCAACATCACATGAAAAACAACATAGCATAAAAAAATGCATGCACCATAAAAGACAAGAAATCATAAACATGTAATGCAAAGCACTTGGAGGAATTTTGAATGGCCTAAGGCAAACTCATCATAAAAAAGAGATCCTAGGGTTGATAAATCTCTCTCTTATTGTTCAAGAAAAGCTAGGCATCTATGTGCATTGCTAACCATCACAAGGGTTAGAATACACCCCAAAAAGGAAAGAACTTTGATGCTAAAGCAAAACAATCACATTCTTAGAACTAAACATGATGTTAGCCCTAGGCACTAAGAAGGGGAAGGGGAGGGGGGTTGAATTGGTGTATAAAAATTAAAACAAGAATTTAAGAAGGAAAATGAGTAAAAGAGAGACAAGATTTATAGTGGTTTGGGTATAATCAACCCTACATCGACTCTCCAATTCTTAGCAATTGATGTTCCACTATCTTCAAATGGTGTTTTTAAGCTCACACCTAACTTTTACACTTTTGTTTTCAAGGCTCACACAATAACCTTTACACTTGTGTTTTTGAGGTTCACACAACAACCTTTACACTTGTGCTTTTAAGGCTCACACTATAACCTTTACAAATGATGTTTGTGCTCACACCAAACAATCACTTAAAGAATAAAAAAGATTGAGTAGCAAAATTGCGTGAGTTTGGGTTATAAATTAATGAATTCTTGTTAGACTATGAGGGTTAATCCTAAGTCCATGAACTCTTTTGATCTTGACAAAGGAGATTGATTATTATTAATGGTTTGGTTAAGTGTTATTTTATAGAAATTAGTAGGATTTTCAAGTGAAGTTAGATGGAGCTCTTAAACTCCAAGTTGACTTCTAAATTGCGATCACAATCTCAAATTCAGGATCACGATCCATGTGAAGACTTGCTAGAAATCAAACAGGCAAAATCGCAGAGCCATTCTCGGCTACGACTCATCCAAAAGAAGGAGTCTAAAAGTGACAGACTGTTTTGCAGTCTATGTAGCGTCAGAGTTGCAACCACGACTTGCAAAAAGCCTCAAAAAGGAAACAAGTCCACAACCAAAGCTTGATAAATGTCCCAGGTGACCGTTGGAAGATAAAAATCGTGAAGGCAACTTGTTTGTAATGACCGCGATTCATGAAGTGGAAGATGCAATTTTTGATAGACGAATTAGCGTCCTTAGTCACGGCCTGTACAAAGAAATTCGTAACTGCTACTTTTGTTAGCAGAAGAAATGCAACGACTATATTTTCCTAGTGAACCAATGGCAAGAAGATACATGGACTAGCCGCTAGACATAAACGAGATTTTCCACCGCAAGTTTTGGCTTCCGTATGCAAATTTGGAACTCGCGACCACGAAGGAGCTGTAGCGACCGTGACTTCAGCCTGACATGCAATTAATATAAAATCTATCTAACATACGTTAAAGATTTTATACCAGTTTTATTGCAATATCTCTTTAGTGGGTAGAGGCTATAAATACCTCACCAAACAGATGTAAATGCAAAAGAATTGATAACTTTGTAACCAAACTCTTGCAATTTTGCTACTCAATCTTTTCTATTCTTTTAGGTGATTGTTTGGTGTAAGCATAAACACCATTTATAAAGGTTATAGTGTAAGCCTGTAAAAACACTAAGAGAGGCTGTTGTGTGAGCCTTAGAAACATAAATGTGAAGGTTGTTGTGTGAGCCTAAAAAACACAAGTGTAAAGGTTATTGTGTGAGCCTTCAAAACACAAGTGTAAAAGTTTGGTGTGACCTTGAAAACACCATTGAAAGATAGTAGAACACCCAATTGCTCAGAATTGGGGAGTGGACGTAGGGCCGATTATACCCGACCCACTATAAACCTTGTGTCTTCGTTCTACTCATTTTCTTTCCTATCTTTTTGTTTTAATTTTTATACACCAATTCAACCCCCCCTTCTTGGTGCCATAGGGCCAACAAGTGGTATCAGAGCCTAAACACTCAAACAAACCTTTATTGGTGAGTAAAAGATCATGGCCCAAGAAGGAATCTAGTCACACCTTAAGCCTCACTTTGATGGTTTCGACTATACTCATTAGAAGTAAAGAATGTAAATCTACCTTAACACAGATGTGGTAGATCTTTGGGTTGTGGTTGTCAAAGAATGGAAGCCACCCACTAATGTAGTGGATGGAATTGAAGAACTTATCCCAAGAGAAGAATGGGTTGAAGCTCACCGGAGATCAAATGGCAAAAACAAGAGAGCAATGACCATTCTTCTAAGCTCTCTCTCTAGAGAAGAGATTGAAAGAGTGCAACATTGTCAAACTGCACATGCCATTTGGAAGACTCTAAAGAACTATCATGAAGGCACAACTCTAGTCAGATTAAGCTGTTTGGAGATGTGTCATCGAATGGGAACTCTTCATGATGAAGGACAATGAGAGTATCACAAAAATGACAAATAGACTTTTGTCCATTGTCACCAACATGAAGAAATTTAGAAGAGCTCTCACCAATTATGAGGTAAACACAAAAATCCTCAAAACTCTTCCTCGAGATAAATTTAGTATTAGAGTTTGTAGCATACAAGAGTTCAATCTAGAGATTGGGAAGGTTTCAACCAACGTGTTGATAGGCAAACTCTTGACTCATGAGTTGGCCTTACAAAAGGATGAACAAATGAAGAAGCTACGAGGCCAAAAAGATAAAACAGAGAAAGAAAGAAGAACCCTGGCTCTTAAGTCTTCAGCAAAGGAGAATGAGGTAGAAATTACCTTAAGTGATGAAGAAAGTGACAAGGAAGAATAGGAGCTAGCAATGCTTTTAAGGAGGATAAAGGAGTTGATCAAGAGAAGAAAAGAAACAAAAGGCTTCAAGAAGATAACTCCTAATCCAAGAGAGAAATTAATCGATGTCACTTATTTTGAATGTGGCAAACGAGGCCACATCAAGTATGAGTGTCCCAAATTAAAGAAGAAGAAGAGATAGGACAAGGAGAAAAAGAAAAGCTTTTTAGCCATTTAGGATGATTGCTCAAGTGAAGAAGAGGAAGAAGGAGAAGTTGCCAATATTTGCTTCATGGCACAATAAGACTCTACTAGTAAGGTAAGTACTTATTCTCATTCTCATTCTGATTTCAAATTTGATGAGATAGATGAAGAGCTTCTAGAGGCTCTGACCATGAGATGTGACAAATACAAGTCACAAATGAAATCTTATAAAAGAAAATGTCAAAAGCTAGAGGATGATTATAAATCCCTTAATGACATTGTAAGAGAATTGAGAGCATCTAATGATGGGCTCAAAAAATCAGTGGATAGTCTTTCTCCTTCATCTTCTTCTATGGCTTCACTTAGAAAGGAGAATGACACTTTAAAAGGAGAAGTCATTGAGCTTAGAAGCTCAATCTCCAAGTTCCATAAAGGAAAAGAAGCCTTGGATACTTTGATTGTGTCACAAAGACCTCCACTAATTAGACATGGTCTAGGCTTCAATGGAGCCTCCTCATCTTCTTAAACTATATTTGTTAGATCCTCAGAACCTTAATCCTCAAGGGAAGAGGTAATTGGGAAGAAAAATGCTCCTAGCACTAAGCCTTCTAAGCTTAAGGGTAAAGGAAAGACTTCCTTAAGCTTTAGAGCCAAGACTCAATGAGCTAACCATGCCTATATGTACAACAAAAAGCATAGTCATTCTTATAAAAAATTTTTTACTCCTACTCATCATACATGTTCATGCATGCATTCATATGACCAAGGTATGAGAAGGCCTCTTACTCATACTAAAATTATGCATAGGAGAAAGACTCATAAGTCTAAACTTCAATGCCATCATTGCATGAGATTGGGACACATTAATATTCACTGCTATATTAGGAAGGTTCACCTCAAACTAGAGGACCCTTCATCTTCTAACCCCAAGGACCCCAGTATGCTTGGGTACCTAACAAAAGCTAACTTACTCTTATTGTGTAGAGGAGTGTGGCAGCCACCAAATCAAGCAATTGGTATGTGGATAGTGGATGTTCCAAGCACATGACTAGAAATAGAAAGCTATCTGCGACATTAAAAGAAAAAGAAGGTGAAGATGTCACATTTGGTAACAATGCTAAGGGTAAGGTAATTGACATTGGAACCATTAGTAAGAATGGATGTTCTTTAATTGATAATGTTCTTTTAGTTAGTGGCTTACAACATAATTTGTTAAATGTAAGTCAATTGCGTGACAAAGCTAACAAAGTCACCTTTGATCCTAGGGAATGTTGAGTCACCACTTTAGTAGATGATGAGGTTATTTTCAAGGGTGAAAGGAAAGGCAATACCTACTCAATTGACTTAGATAATTTGGCTAACTAATCCTTTAAGTGTTTTATGTCTATGATCAATGAAGCTTGGTTGTGGCATAGAAGGCTTAGACATGCAAGTATGGATCTTCTTCAAAGCCTATCTAAAGGAAAGTTAGTGGAAAGACTTCCCAAGCTTAATTTCTCTAAAGACAAGAAATGTGGTCCATGCCTAATAGGGAAACAACATCATGCCTCTCACAAAGCTAACAATGTTGTAAGTTCAACTAGACCTCTTTTACTTATCCATATGGACTTGAAATGACCCACTAGAAGTGCTAGCCTAGGTGGAAAATACTGTGCACAGTCCTAGTAGATGACTACTCTAGGTTTACATAGGTATCCTTCCTAACTCATAAGAATGATTCATTTGATGCTTTCAAAAGTTTTGCAAAAAGGGTTCAAAATGACAAAGGTTACTTAATATCTTCTATTAGAAGTGACCATGGAAAGAAATTTCAAAATGAGTCTTTTGAAAATTATTGCTTAGAGAATAGAGTTTTTCATAATTTTTCAGCTCCTAGAACACCGCAACAAAATGGTGTTGTAGAAAGGAAAAACAAAACATTGGTGAAAATGGCTAGAACAATGCACAATGAGTATTCTCTACCAAATTACTTTTAGGCCGAAGCCATTAACATTGCATGTTATATTGCAAATAGAGTTTTTAGAAGACCTATTCTCAATAAAACTTCTTGAGCTATGGAATGGTAGAAAACCCAAGATAACATACCTTAGAGTGTTTGGATGTAAGTGTTATATTTTGAACACCAAGGATAATCTTAGGAAATTTGATTCCAAGATTAATGAAGGAATCTTCTTAGGTTATTCCACCTCTAATAAGGCATATAGAGTCTTTAACAAAAGTTCAATGGTAGTTGAAGAATCTATGAATGTTGTTTTTGATGAATCTAGTAAACTTGATCTTGGAAAAGGTATTTTGTTGATGATCTTGTAGCTGATCTTGAAAAGCTAGAATTGGATGATTCTACAAAAAGAGTTGATAAAGATAAAGAAGAAGGTAATTCATCAAGAGTAGATGAAAACCAACATCATCAACAACAAGCAAAGCCAAGCCAAGATCTACCTAAAGATTGGAGATTTTTCAAGTATCACCCCACGGACTTGATCATTGGTGATACATCTAAGGGTGTAAGTACTAGATCTCAACTTCATCATTTAGATAATAATCTTGCATTTGTTTCTCAACTTGAGTCAAAATCAATTGATGAGGCTCTTGATGATGAGAGTTGGGTACTTGCTATGCAAGAAAAACTCAACCAATTTGAGAGAAACAAGGCATGAGAACTTGTCCCTAGGCCTAATGAACACCCAATTATAGATTGTAAGTGGGTGTTTAGGAACAAGTTAAATGAGCAAGGTGTCATCACTAGAAACTAGACTAGATTGGTTGCTAAAGGATACAATCAAGAGGAAGGTATAGACTATGATGAAACCTTTGCCCCCGTAGTAAGATTTGAGGCCGTTAGGATTCTCTTAGCATTTGCATGTCACATGAATTTTAAACTTTTTCAAATGGATGTGAAAAGTGCTTTTTTGAATGGCATTATAGAGGAGGAAGTCTATGTTGAACAACCTCCTGGGTTTGAGTCTCATTGTTTTCCAAACCATGTTTTCAAATTGAACAAAACCTTGTATGGATTGAAACAAGCTCCAAGAGCTTAGTATGAACGACTTAGTTTATTTCTTTTACAAAATGATTTTGAAAAAGGAAAGGTTGACACTACACTATTTGTTAAAAACCACAAGCATGAGACTTTAATTGTCCAAATCTATGTTGATGATATTATCTTTGGTGCTACTAATGAGTCTCTTTGTCCAAATCTATGTTGATGATATTAACTTCATTAAGAGAGAATTGGAAATACTTGATGGAAGCTCCCTAAAGTGAAATTTTTGATCTTATGTGTTATATTGCTATGTGTATTTAATTTGTTGATTTGTGATATGTGTGTTATATTGCTATGTCATCTTTCACAATGTTTTTTAAAATCAATTATTTTTCATTGATGACTCATAATTTGTGGTCGCTATTTTTTCTTCACAGTTACAAATTACAAGTTAATTTCACCCGGCTGTAAAACATAAATTCGCGATCGTGAAATTTCCTCTCCACCGCGAATTTTGTCAGATTTTCAAAATTTTGACCATTAAGGCGCGTATTCTCGAGAAAAATTTATTCGTTACTCACATTTTCCAAAATTCATGATCGCGACTTAAGAAATTGCAGACGCAAATTTAGGTAACTGCCTGACATTTATGAGATTTGATGGCTAACTATTTTCAGCCCTTCATAACTCTTCTTCTAGCCATTTCTAGCTATTGATATGCCTCATCAAAGGCTATATAAACCCCTCAAATAGTGATTTTCATCACTTCATCTTAATTCGCAAACACTAAAACTCTTCAAGCATCAATCTTCTTCCAATTTGTCTTACTTGCAATGGTCCCCAAGAAAATTTCTAGAGCAGATAAAGGTAAAGCAGTGGCTCAACCTTCTGGACCCCCTGTTCTCCAACAAATGAAAGGTGTAACCAAAAAGGAGAAGGAAAGGTACAAAGCCAACACCTGCAAAATAATTCTACTAAACAAAATTCCTTTATCATTTCTTTTGGAGACACTCGACATCAGCAACAAAGTGGGAGCGTTCCTATCAAATCTTAGATGGAATGAGTTCATCTTTTAAGATGAACCCAACTATGAGGAGGTGGTGCAGAATTTATGTGCACCGTCCAATTGAGCAGAAAAGCTGAATCTCCTGCGGATCAATACGAGTTAGTATTCCTGGCATTTGGCAACCTTTTTTTATATAACCATTGACCAAATTTCATCCCCTTTTAACTTGCAAGTCGGAGAACACATTCCTTTAATCATCTCCGCACTTGACGTCATATACTCTGAATTTTGGTCAGAGATTTCTATTGAAACCAAACACGACCCTCACTTCTCATTAGCCAAACACATAAAGTCTTTACCCTATTGGATCGTTCATCGCATCATCACCTTCTCAATCAATGCAAGAGGTGATGGCAATAAGAAGGTATCGTAAAAAGACTTGGCATTTTTGTTATGCCTTGTCAAAAACAAACCGATCCAGACATTCACAATTAATAACAAGTTGGACAAACTGATGAGGATGATGAAGAGAAGGTTCCTCTTCCTTTCACACCTTCACAGTGATATGGTGGGATCTTCAAGAGAAACTAGGAGTTCCTCCTTGCCACCTTTTGGACTCCACTGAGTTTGATGACACTCAAGATGAGGATGACAATGAAGATGTTGAGGATGGGGATGAAGCTAAGGGAGCCATGCAAGAGCAAGCAACAAAAACTTCTGAGGATGATGATCATTCTCCCATCTTCTAGTTTAGGAATCTTTTTTCTTATTTTCTAGTTCTTTGTTTAGTTTGTTTTTATTTTTCAATTATGTGTGATCCTATAATTGTCAATAAATAAAGTTATGTTTTTCTTACAAATACTTGTTTTATGTGATTGATACATTCTTCTTTATGATTTGCTTTCTAATGCATACTTATGCTTGTTCACATTCCCCTCTAACACCCTCTTTTTGATCTTGCCAAAGGGGGAGAGATAGACACTAAGAAAAATCTAAGTCTAAAGTCTAAAGGGGAGTAAGTCAAAATAACTTGCAACCTTAGCATAAGTTGAGGGGGAGCTTCATACTATCACACTTAGGATTTTTTAAAGCATTTCTGTTAAATTAATTGAATGTCATACTTAGAATTTTATTTAACGGTATATTTAACTTCACATTTCTCCATCTATTTTTTCACTTTGGATCAATCTAAGTTGTCAAAATAAAAAAGGGAGAGATTGTTGGACTAAGAGGGTTAATCCTAAGTCTAGGAACTCTTTTAATCTTGACAAAGGAGATTGATCATTATTAATGGTTTACTTAAGTGTTGTTTTGCAGAAATTAGTAGGATTTTCAAGTGAAGTTGGATGGAGCTCTTAAACTTCAAGTTGACTTCTAAATCGCGATCGCAATCTCAGATTTGCCACCGCGATCCATGTGAAGACTTATAGGCAAAATTGCAAAGCCATTCTTGGCTGCGACTCATCTAAAAGAAGGAGTCCAAAAGTGACAGACTATTTCACAGTCTATGTAGCGTCAAAGTCGCTACCGCGACTTTCAAAAAACCTTAAGAGGGAAACAAGTCCACAACCAAATCTTAACAAATGTCCGAGGTGACCATTGAAAGACAAAAATCAAGAAGGCAACTTATTAGTAGCGACCACGATTCATGAAGTGGAAGATGCAATTTTTAACAGACGAATTTGCGTCCTCATTCGCGGTTTGTATAAAGAAATTCGCGACCGCTACTTTTGCTAGCAGAAGAAATGCAACAACTATATTTTCCTGGTGAACCAATGGTAAGAAGACATGTGGACTAGCCGTTAGAGACAAACGAGATTTTTCACATAAGTTTTGTCTCTCATATGGAAATTTGGAACTCGCGATCGTGAATGAGCAGTGGCGACCGTGACTTCAGCCTAACATGCAATTAATGCAGAATCTATCTAGCATACCTTGAAGATTTTATACCAGTTTTATTACAACATCTCTTTGGTGGGTAGAGACTATAAATAGTTCACCAAACAGATGTAAATGCAAAAGAATAGATAACTTTGTAACCAAATTATTGCAATTTTACTACTCAACCTTTTCTATTCTTTTAGGTGATTGTTTGCTATGAGCATAAATACTATTTGTAAAGGTTGTAATGTGAGCCTGTAAAAACACTAAGAGAGGTTGTTGTGTGAGCCTTAAAAACACAAGTGCAAAGGTTGTTGTGTGAGCCTCAAAAATACAAGTGTAAAGGTTGTTACGTGAGCCTTCAAAACACAAGTGTAAAAGTTTAGTGTGAGCTTGAAAATACCATTAGAAGATAGTGGAACACCCAATTGCTGAGAACTAGCAAGTGGACATAGGGTCGATTATACCCGAACCACTATAAACCTTGTGTCTTCTTTCTACTCATTCTCTTTCCTATCTTCTTATTTTAATTTTTATACACCAATTCAACCCCCGTTCTTGGTGCCATAGGGCCAACAATTCTCTTACATTTATATCTGTTTGGTGAGGTATTTATAGCCTATACCCACTAAAGAGACGTTGCAATAAAACTGGTAGCAAATGTCAAAAGTATGTTAAATAGATTTTGCATTAAATGGTTGTCAGGCTTCATTTGCAGTCATAATTTTTCAATTTTCCATACGAGAGCCCAAATTTACGGCAAAAATCTCGTTTGTGTTTAACTGCTAGTCCATGTGTCATCTTCTCATTGGTTTACCAGGAAAATATAGTCGTTGCTTTTCACCTACTCATAAAAGTAGCGATTGCGATTTTCCTTGTATAGGGCGCGATTTAGGATGCAAATTCATCTGTCAAAATGTCCATCTTCTTCCTTATGATTCATGGTCGCTACCATAAGTTGCCATCGCTATTTTTGTCTTCCAACGGTCACCTGAGACACTTGTCATGTTGTGGTTGTGGACTTGATTCCCTTTTAAGTTACTTCAAAATTCACGGTCACGATTGAGACGTGACACACATCACGAATTCGTCTGTGACTTTGACACTCCCATCTTTGAATGGGTCTCGGTAGAGAAGTGGCCCACAAAGCCGCCTATCTAATTGTTCAAACTGCTTTAATCTAAGTCGCAGTCTCGATATATGAAGTTGCAATCGCGAATTAGGAGACATTTTGCTTTCTTTAGAGATTATGGACTTCATCCAACTTTTAATTTAAAGACTAACTCAAAACTGTAAAACAACACTTAATTGAAACATTAGAATTGATCAATCTTCTTTGTCAAGATTAAAAGAGGTTCAAGACTTAGAATTAGCCATCCTAGTCCAACAATCTCCCTCTTTTTTATTTTGACAACTTAGATTGATCCAAAGGGAAAATAATGCAGAAATATTAAGTTGGAGTGAAGTTTGATGCAATGAATAATACTTAAGGTAAAATTTCCTAAGTATGATAGTTTGATGCTCCCCCTTAACTTATACTATCTTTTGCAATTATTTTCTCTCCCTCTTAGACTTAGATTTTTTCTAGTATCTATCGCTCCCTCTTTGGCAAGATCAAAAAGAGGGTGTAGAGATAAAAAGGAAATGAAAACAAGCATAAGTACATAAGGAGCAAAATAAAAATGCAAATTAGAAAGATAAAATGTAGTAATCACATAAAATAAGAATTTGCAAAGAAACATAAATTTATTTATTTATAACTGTGGGATCACAATATTTTGAAACATAAACACAAAAACAAGAAAATATAAAGGATCCCAAATCTAGAAGGATGGAGAATCATCATAATCTCTAAAAGTTCCTTCATCTTGCTCATGTGTGGCTCCTTCTGCTTCATCCCCATCTTCAACTTCTTCCTTGCCATCTTCATCTTGTGAATCCTCAAATTCGGTGTAGTCTGAAAGATGACAAGAAGGAACCCCTAACTTCTCTTAAAGATCCACCATGTCATAGAACATAGAACATTAGCACAAAATGAACCATGAAAGCCATTTAAAATATTATTTTCAAAACTCCAGTTTTAAAATGAATAGAAGTCCTAGGTTGTTAGGCCTTATCCTATTCGGCTAATGTAATCATAAAAAATAATAAAAAGTTGCTTTGAAAAGGAGAAATTTAGATGAGAAAGAAAAGGTTTTACAAAACTAGTTTCAAATAAATTAGGCTATACAACCCAAAAAAAGGGTTTATAGCATAGAAAGAGGATTATACAACCTCAATCAAAGTTGTACAACCTTCATTTTTTAGGTTTTGAAAAGGAAAGAAAAAAGAAAGAAGGGGAAGAAAAAGGGAGGATGAAAGTTTCTAAATGCCTTTATATGTTTTTTTTACCCTTAAAAGCTCACTAGGTGATTAGTATCCTTCAAAATACTTAAGGATGTACTAATGGGATCAAGTTTAGGCCTTGTTCTACGTTAGAGATGAAGAGGTTAAGGTTTTTTGATTTCTAGACTAAGTGTGATATTTGGAGAAATTTTGGTAGAGTAACACTAAGGTTTTTTGAGCCTCCTTCTGTTCAAATGAGGGGGTATTTATAGGAGAATAAGGGAACACCAGAGCAGAAAATGGTGTTAGTTGCACCATGCTTATGTCCATTCACAGAGAAAAAGATGAATCTTATAGAATTTAGGGTTTTCATGAGGGATGTACAACTAAGGTTAGGTTGTACATCCAACAGTCACGTTGTACAACCTTCAGGTTAAGGGTGTGCCCAGTTCTAAAAGATTTTAAGGTTTAGGGTTTAGGGTAGGGCTATACAACCCTATCTTATGGTAGGGTTGTACAACCCTATATGGGTTATACAACTTAACTTGTAGGCTATACAACCTTACTTAATGAGTTGTATAACCCATTAAGCATGTGCTGACAACCTGGCCTTGGTCCTTGTTACATACTTGATCTTGGTTGTAGGTTCCTCTAAGGTATTCCAAAGCTTTGTTTCCTTTTCTTTGGCAATTTCTCTTGCATTCTAGGAATTTTCAGTGATTTTCATCATCGGTCTTTACATCATGAGGCCTAGAATCTGATGCTTATAGTTTGACCACTACCCTATAGGGCTTAGAAAACATCATTTGAGAAATGACTATTTGAACAAGTCTCATCAAAGCAATGTAAGAAATATAAACCTTAGCAAGGATACCAAATAATATAGTTCTTCAACAACTCCTCAAGTAGGTATTAAAGTTTGTTTGGTAGCTTTCTAGTAGGTACCAATGGATTTTGTGTGCTTCCAACACCTTTCTAATAGGTGTTGGATATTTCAGTAGCTTTCTAGCAAGAACTAAATTCCTTTTGACAACTTTTCTATCTTTCAACAACTCTCTAGTAGATACTAAGGAGGTTTTAGCAATTTTCTAGCAAGTACCAAGTGTTTTGTGTGTCTCATGTGCTTCCAATCATCAGCCCTTTTGACTGGTGGCTCTGGCTCAAAGACGCCCTCTAGGGTTGATCTTGTGTCATTTCTACCCTTTTGGCTTGTTGAAGATGATCTGGTACTCTTAGAGCCCTTTTAATTGTTTAGGGGAATTCATTTCTATTCTAAGGCAGTGAGCTAGGGCCCAAATGCTATAAAAAGGGCTTTCATAGGTTCAAATACTTCTAAGATGTTGAATCTTTTTTTTTTTTTAGGAAATCTTTTAGGGCTTTAAAGGAGGTTAAGTTTGTAGTCAAGGTTATTTTAGTAATTCGATTAGCAATTTTAAAGTGTAAAATTGCCTTTTGAATGTTTTGATAGTAACAAGGGTATTTTACTAATTTATTAGTAATTTGGTCCTTAGGAGTGTTTAGGGTTAATTTTAAAATTACGTTTGAGAGGTTAGGAAGAGAATTGAGCTTAAAAGGGCTAATTGGGTAATTAGAAGGATGGATCTAGGCTTAGAAGGTTGGATTTTGGGCTAGAGGGGTTAGATTAGGTTTGCCAGCTCTTAATGGTTTGTACGAACTAGAGGTGGTCTATACAAACCACTTGATAGAACTTTCTTCCGTAACATAAAGATTGGTTTGTACAGATCTCCCAAGGCTGTGTAGACTAATCCTACTATAAAACCCACCTCTTTTGATAGCGATGGGTCACTTATGCAATTCCTTCTCTCTCTCACTCTCTCTTATTTATTTTATTTAAAATTCTCTAAACTTAGCTTTTAGGTTTCCTTTATTTTTGGAGGACTGCACCATGGCTAAATACTATGATGACAAGATGTTCGATATCCATGAGGAGCTTTTTGATAGGGATGCTACCATACTTGATGTTGTAGAGCAATTGCGATCGTAGTGGGGTTTCAATAGGGTAAGCCCATTGGTGAATGCGATTGTGAAGATTATTTTGGTCAATTTTCCTTCATGTAACGACACACTGATGGTTTAGAACTTGTACCGTCACCTTATAAGAGCCATTTCAAGAGTGGTAGGCATTCTTTTTTTTTTTTCTTTGTCATTATTTAAATTTTTTACCTTTGTCAACATTGTAGATTTTAGGCACTGCCCCAAAATTTTGCTTTTGTCTGTGAATAATAGGTTAGTTTCTAAAAATATATAGGGATAGGTTTTAGGGCACTCCCTTTTTATTTTTGGGAAATTTTATTTTTTATCCATTGATTTAGTTTGTTCCCTTGGTTTGTATGCATTTATGTTTTATTCTTGTAATCTTATATGGTTGATCTGATTTCTTTGTCCTTCGTGCTTTCTAACCTCAATATGCATGCATTTTTTTCTCCTTTTTAGGGCATCATCTCCTATAAGAAGGGAGGTACGATGGGTGATTGGAATTCTTTTAGTATATAATTTTAGGTTAGGAATTAGGAATTTTTCTTGTGTTCTAAGCATTTTTATTCTAGAATAAGTCATTTATGTCTCTTTATTGCTTCTGCAAAAAAATTTTGAAAAATGAGTTTAATTATTGTTTTTAGCAAAGGTGCATGGGTTATTGCATGGTCTATGTGTTGGACCACATAAGACATAGGGTTAACCAGTCAATGGTGCATAATTATGGATGTAGTTGAGTGCATGGAATGATGCATGACCCATGTATCGAGCCATGTAGATCGGTAAAGATAGAACTACTAAACACAATGGAAGCTTCCTTTAAACAAGATGGAGACCTAATGGGATTCATTCATTAAAGATGAAGGAGAGGCAAATCTAGAGATAAGAATTCAGGTCTTCATATACTCTAAGTTTATGAGAAAATTTAAGAGATTTTAGAGAGTTTTTCTTAGGATTCATTATTTGAGAGCAAGATTATTCTTTGGGATCTTTCTTCTTCTAATTTCAATGGGTTTCTTCAATTTTGTTTCTTCTTCTTCTCTTAGCATGAATTAACTTTACTGATCTAGGGATTAGGGCGAAAGCTTAACATTTTTCATGATTATATATGAGATTTTTGTTTTGATGGTGTTGGATTTGTTGATTTAATGTTTTTGAGCTTGAATGACTTGAGTATATGATGGCCACATATATTTAAGATGGAAGATCCTAAATCATGAAGAGGAAGTGAAATTTTAGTGTTAGTCATAACACATTAAAATAAAGAATTAACACCACAAGAGTAAGATTAATTTCTAAATGTGTTCAAGAATATTCATAGAACTTAATACATTATTAATGAATTTTATGACCATAAAAGTATGCCTAATCTTAGTATTAATAGAGTTAGTTTTATTTGAGAGAGATTATTAGGTAATTTAGGATATCCATCTTCAAGAAAAAATCCATATACTTAAGAAATGAATTTTTTGTGTAATTATGAAGATTATTGAGGTGTAACCCGAATTCCTTGGAGATTTTTTTATAACTGTTTCTTTCATTTAAATTCGATTTCCAATTTATTTTAGGACTTTTCAGATTTTTTTATTAATTATTCTTTCATTATACAATTGCTAGATAATATAAAAATTTAGTTCTTTAGTACTTGTCAATTTCATTCCTCATGAGAATGATCACTACACTTCATTATTTTACTTGAAGTGAATTGTGCACTTGCAAGAGTTTTACATGCAATAAATTTTTTGCCTCGTTATTGGAGATTGATTTTTCATAATATCAATTCTACTTATGATTTCTATTAATCTAGTATTTAATTTCTACATTTTAATAAATTTTACGAGTCTAATTGTGGGTTGTTCTTTTAATAGGTGAAACACTTGGTGTATGCGTCATTTGAAAAGCCTAGAATCAATTGAGTTTGATCCTAAAATTGAGCACACTTTTCATCATCGAAGAAGAATCCAAAAATAGAAAAGGAGTTTCTTTAAGAATACAATGGTCGAAGAAGGAAGACCAAGAACTCTACAATAGTTTGTCATGCCACAAACATAAGAGGCTTAGTCAAGCATTGTGAAACTTGTCATCGCCAATAATAATTTTGAAATTAAGCCAACGATTATCCATATGGTGTAACAAAATACATTTGAAGGTGAAGTTACTGAAGATCTGAATGCCCATATTACTAATTTCTTGGAAATATGTGCTAACTTCAAGATTAATCTAGCAACAAATGATGCAATCTGATTGCAATTATTTCCCTTCTCTTTAAGAGATAAGGCTAAAAAATGGATGAATTCTATGGCACATAACTCCTTTGCTACTTGGGAGGATCTCTCTAAAGCTATTTTAGCAAAATATTTTCCATCAGGCAAGACTGCATAATTGAGACAAATAATTACAAGCTTTTAGTAGGAGCTGAGTGAGACATTATTTGAAGCATGGGAGAGATTTAAAGAGTTGCAAAGATAACCTCACATCATGGCCTAACGAATTGGTTAATATTCCAAATTTTCTATAATGGGTTTAACCATTTGGTATGCATAACCATAAATGCCACAACAAGAGGTGCACTCATGGGAAAATCGATCAATGATGCATATGGTTTATTAGAAGAGATGGCCTCAAACAACTACTAATGGGCAAGTAAAACAACAAATGTTGAGGGTAAACCAATTGGAGCAACACATAGGAATTTAGATATGCAAATTGGGCAACTGGAAATCAATTTTAGTGCTAGATCACTAGGAACATTGGTTAGTAAGACTGAAATTAACCCAAAAGAGCAATGTAAAACAATAACTCTAAGGAGTGGCATAAAGATACCCAACCCCCCATATAAGGATAAGGGTGAAACTAAGAAGACAACATTAAAAACACTAGAAATTCCTAAACATGTTGAGATTTTAGAACCAGAAAATGAGTGGGCTATAACAAATTCTAGTCTGGATGGTGATTATAAGGTTGCAGAAGTCAAAGATGATGAAGGATGTAAGCCTACATCAAGAATGCTAAAGTGATATGAAAGTGCATATGAATGCAACCAACAAGGATGCCTAAGAAACTATAATTGGGTCCATATTCTTGAAAACACTAATGTTGAGACATCTATGACACATAACTCACCACCCAATGGTCTTATAGTAGATGAAATATTGGAGGAAACAAAGAAAGGGTAACTAAGCTCATACTATTGTTTAAGTGAGTGATAGTACTACCAAGTTAGCTTCATTATTGGCAAGTTTTGAACAAAGTAAAAGAAACATAAAATTGCCAATTAAGTATGATGATATGGGTTCTCGCATGAGCCATCAGAACCAACCAATTCGACTAAGATGTAATGGTAATAGAAATGTAGGTAAGACAAAAGAATTTAGCCCATCCTCTATAGTTAGAACTCGATGAGCAATAGTTATGGCAAAAATGGTCTTACCAAGTTCAAGTTTTGTGGCACACGATTATGTGGCTTGTCAATCTCGTGCCATGAAAACAACAAATTTGTGATTGACAACTGAACTAAAAAAGAGTAAGGCACAACAAGGCTCGTTTATGGCAATTGATAAGGCATGAAAAGATAAAGGACAAAGAAAAGTGGGTGACAAAGTTCAGGTTTTTTTTTTCTCTTCATGTTCTTGTCAAACTTTGGTACTATTTTGGCTGAATTTGATGTATATTTCACAATATGTTTATGGTTTAAATTTTATTTTATTAATTTTGGCTTAGATTTGCAAACATTATTTTGCATACTAATTCCTTTATCTTCTTAGTATAACATAGTTGTATGATCAAGTGGATGCTGAAGATATAACATCTTTGGTATTTAGTGACCCAATTAAGCAAGTTTCAGAATTTGCATTTGATTCAAATATGGGCGAGCAGTAGGATATTAATTTCTTATTCTTCTAATATGCCATCTATTAGCTTTTTATTTTGTCATACATCAAAATTATGCCCATTAGTTAATTTAATATTGACAAGTTTGTTATATTGTGGTAATTCTAGAATATGTGAGACTTGAAATGAGTATTGTAATAGGACAAGATTCCTCTCATTAAAAAGCCATAACTAGGTGTCCTTATCATGTAAACACATGTTTTTATTTCTTTTAATAATTATAAGGTTCTTCTATATTAAATGAGATTTAACCTTCTTGTTATTGTTGATGTTTTATCAAAATAACAAGAATGATGGGTAAAGATATTGGTTTATGTCAGTGCATTTTTATGTAAGCAGTGGCTAGTTGTTTCTTTATCATTTTAATATTGCATGCATTGGTTAATAGTGAAATATATATATATATATATATATATATATATATATATATATATATATATATATATATTGTGTGTGTGTGTGCGCGCGCGCGTTGTATTACATTTGTGATCCATATCTTGATATGTAGAATGGAGTGTTGAATAGTAAAAAGCCTCCTAAACTGTCAAACATTGTGAAAAATTATATAAGGGCAACTCCTTACATGGTATAGCTTGCAACACACGAGAAAGTGAGTATTATTCATTGAAAATGTATCTTGTGACCTACCATTATAAATAAATATTGATGAGTTATTGATTGACTTAAATATTTTTGTAATTGTGTAGTAGATTTGACAATATTGGTCTTTGTATGATTGATGAGGTTTGGCAATATTGGTACCTTTGTATGATTGAAATAAAAACACATAAAAAATTTTATTGCAGATAGTTTATTTCATGCAAAGTGTGTAAGTAGTCAAGAAAGTGTTTTGCAATCGCTATAATTGCTAATGTTGCCAACATATTATATCATATAATTGATTAAAAAATGTTATAGGTGTGATTGTCGTGTCTATGTTATTTATTATATGCACACGAGTTTAAAGAACTTAAATGTTGTGGTATAACATATGTTGTAATAGTTTGACAATGTGTTATATGCCATTTATAGTAATTTTTCATTGTCTATTACTTAATGTTCCAATGTTGGGAATGTATGTACATGGTATATCAAGTAGTTTAGCACATGTTGCACGATTAGATATTACATCTTGGCTTATTTTGTACACGTAATAAGCAAAAGGATGTCATTGTCTATGCTACACATAACCATTGTATAGGTGGTCTAGGTGTTCGACATGTTCTCCGTTAAGTGGCTGGGACTTTAGATCTGTTTGACATGTATGTATACATATTATAGGGATATTGTTTTTATCGATCGTTCCATGCAAACATGCAAATTTTTGTTAACAATATCGCATATTTCCATGATAATTTTAGTTGTTTATTTTTTGTGCTTCTAATCCTTTATAGTCTGATGTATATTGACAATATGCTATTAGTCTTAACAGTTCATAGTGGATGTGCATTTAATATATACATGTTTATAATATTTATTACTTATATGGAAAGTTGTTTAAAATATAATTATCTCTACAGAGAAAGTTTATAAAGATTTTATAGCAACCTACATATAATTAATTATGGTATCAACATTTATTTGAAATTAAAATTTTTTAATTGTCAAATTAATAAGGCTTAAAAACTAAATTAATCTCTTAACTATTAAAAAATGTCTAATCGAGGACAAAATTAACTATTCGGCTAATTTAGGACATAATTCTTAATTTTTAATTTATTTGAGGACAAATTTAACTAATATCGTATAAACACTAGTGTGAGCGCATGACTTAAATATGAAAAGAACAATAAAGATAAAATTTTAAAAAAATATTTAAAATAAATAATGATAATAAGATTAAAAAAAATTTGGGTAACTTTTTCTTTTTTTTTAGGTAGCAAAAACTTCAAAATAAATTTTTAGGCAACAGAAACCTCAAAACAATCTCACTTCCTCCTCCTATGTTCTTATGGTCAACAACAAAGAAATAGAGAGCAACAAAAAAGACAAAATAACAAATAATGTAGAAATATTATTAAACAATCATCTTCATCTTCATTCTCACCAAATGCTTAAGAAGTGTAGCAATCAATGCAACCATGTGAACATTATCATCAAATTCCAAACCAATAATTGTTGATTACCTTTAAAAAATATGAACATGAGTAATGTTAACAAATATAATGCAATATTAATAGTTTGTATCATATTTAAAACCTAAGGTTTAATTGAAGCTAACGATTTGCTCAATTTCATGCTTGGGTTTTGATTGAAATCATTCAAAGAAGACATGATAGTCGTTGAATGTCATTTGCTTAGCAAAACAAAATATTGGCCCTTGAGCATTAAGAACGGGGGGGAGGGGGGTTGAATTGATGGTAAATTAAAAAATTAGAGGGAAGAAATGAAAGATGGATATAGAAGAGATGGAGACATAATATTTTATAGTGGTTCGAGTGTTAATTAACCCTACATCCACTCCTTAATTCTTCACAATTGGGTATTCCACTAACTCTAAATGGTGTTTTCAAACCCACACCAAACTTGTACACTTTGTATTTTATGACTCACACAAAACCTTACAACTAGTGTTTTATGGCTCACACAAAAACCTTTCATGTGTTTCCCAAAGTCTTACATTTAACCTATTCCAAGAGTTTTACAACTAGGCTAACTTTCAAACCCAATTACAATGGTATTTAATGTTTACACCCAATAATACCAACTCACATACAAAGAATTGAAGGTTGAGAAACAAAATTACAAGAGTTTGACTATATTCAATGTTATTTTCTTGCATTCATGTATCTTTGGTGGACTATTTATATGTAATAACCACTAAAGAGATGTTACAAATAAACTATGTATAAATCTCTAAGGCCTGCTAGGCAGATCTTCTATTAAATGTCTGTCAGACACATTTTGTGATAGTGACTGATCACTCGAGGTCGCGATTTCCCTTCTTGCAACAAATTTTTTGAAATCACGGTAGAAAACTCCATTTGTATCTAGTGGCTAGTCCATGTGGTAAGTATCATTGGCATTCTAAAAAAAATAATCATTGTGTTCTTCTAACCAAACAAAAGTCGCAGTCACAATTTATCTTCTTCTTAAATGCGATTGGCATTGTGAATTCGTTTGTTTGATAAGGAGAAATTACTTCAATAGGTTGCCATCTCGAAGATTATTTCACCCTTGTGAATTTTGATATGTTAATAATTATCTTGGACACTTGCCAAACTCTAGTGAACTTGGTTCCCTCCAAGCAACACCAAAAGTCATGATCATGATTCTTAATGTGACGCGAATTCGACTGTTTGATCTTCATTGCTATCATGGTTAGGACATGGCAGTGATTTGTTCCACAAATCAATCTAGACCAAATTCATTCATTCATTTTGCTGTATTGTGGTCCCAAATTAGAGATTCTTGGTCGCTAATTAAGATGCCTTTCACAATGTACGGGACTTAGATTCTCATTCAACTTTTAATGCATATATATCTAAAAAACTATAAAAATAACACTTAAAAAAGATGTTAGAGCATGTCAATCTACATTGTCAAGATCAAAAGAAAGTTTTGACTTAGGTTTAACCAACCTAGTCCAATAATCTCCCTTTTTTGATTTTGACAACTTAGATTGATTTTGCATAGTATAAAGAATTGCACAAGTGTTACTTAGTTTAGCAAGTTAAACTAGGTAAAATGCCAATTTAAAGTTGAAAAGCAAATATACTAATTTAGATGCTCGCCCTCAAATTATACTCCCCATTAATTATGTCATACAATAGCTTTTCCTATTTCTCCATTTCTTTACCCTTTTGTCAAGATAAAAAAAAAAAAAAGAACAAGATAATGAAAGTGATGAGTATAAAGAACAACCATAGAAGGAATAAGAAAACTTGAAATTTTATTGACATCGGCATAGAAAAACATAAACATAAAGTTGTAGGATCACAATCTGAGTCTAAAAGACAAATAAAAAAAAAAGAAAAAGAATAACAAGCCTAAAAAAACTAGAAAATTAGAGAGTTGTCATCATCTCCAGAATCTCCAACATCCTCTCTTTTGCTCTTTCACCTTATGCTTTATCTCCTCCTCCACCTTTGGCATTCCTCTTCTTCTAGAGTGTCTTCCCAATCTTCAAAATCTCGGAGATGGCAAGATGTTACACCTACCTTCTCTTGAAGGTCCACTAAATCACTATAAAGGTAGGAAAGAAGAAGAAATCTCTTTTTTATCATATGCATCACCTTGTCCAATTTCTTGTTAAAAGAAGAGAGAAAGATGACAAAAGTTTTAGATTTTGGTTTGGGCTTAAGAGGTGGGATTGGTTGGGCACCTTCCTTTATCACAAGCCTCTTCCTTTTTTAAGCTTTAGTAATTTCATGCTTTTTAGCCCCAATAGACCCCAAGGTATAAATTTAAGTATTTGGATGGATAGCCTTGGCATTTATGAGACAGGACAAATCAAGGAAGTTTTGGATGGACAAGTATTTCTTAGTGAGGAATTTTTCATTTTCTTCATTTAGGGCTCCCACATAATGGCAAATGGTTGTGATATGAGAAAGAAGGATAAATTGGCATTTAGGATTGGTACTTATGGGAATCAATTGTTCCAAAAGGTATTAGCCTGTTTGAATTGGTTTATTTTTGGTTAGGCAAAATAGAAATGCCAGGTCTTTTTGGGAAACTTTTCCATTCCTATCACCCTTAGCATTTACTAAAAAGGTAATGATTTAGTGAAGAAACCAATTTGAAAGGGTTCAAATGTACTTAGCTAGAGATATTTTTAGGTCATATTTGGTTTCAATGGATATCTCTGACCAGAATTCAGAATAAATGATATCAAGTGCAAAGATGATGAATGAAATATCATTTCCCACTTGAAGGTTGAAGAGGTTAGAAAGTTGGTTGGAGGTAATAAAGTAAGGGTCCCCAAAAGCCCTGAAAACTAACCCATACAAACCTGCTTTGGATTCGACTCTGATGCTCAAAGTGACAATGCAATGAACTCCTTAATGATTTCCTCATACCTGGGTTCATCTCTGAAGATAAACTCATTCCACCCTAAGTTTGATAAAAAAAAGCATGAATTTCATCTTTGATTCCAAGTGACTCAAGGAAAAAGGTAGATGGAATCATATTTGCTTGGATTATCTTATTAGAGTTGGCTTTGTACTTATCCTTTTCTTCTTTAGTAATTCCCTTCATTAGGTGAAGGGCATGAGGGCTTGGAGGTTAAACAATGCCCTTCGCTTTCTCTGCTATGGTTAATTTCTATGTATCATTGCGGGAAGTTGGGAGAGTTTGGAAGATTTGAGAGAAGAAATGAGTTATAAATGAAGATAGAAGTTAAAAGTTGAATAGAGAGGTGTTAGGATGGTTTAAATAATTAGAAAAACTGATGAAAAATGGTTAAAAAATGGTAAAAATTGCATTAAATGAGGGATTGGCATCGATTGATAGTCAAAACAATCAATGTCTGACAGTTACTAAAATTCGTTGTCGCTAATAGCATGTTGCTATCGCTAATTACAAATTTTATAAGTAAAGAATAAGAATTCCTTAAAAAACTAAGGAGTTAACGATCTGAATTTTAAAAGAATTTGAGGTAGCAATTTAGAATCGCGACAGTAAATTAGAAAATTGATAGAAAATGGATGAGTCCCTATAAATAGCGACCGCGAATTACAAGGCAATAAGAGAAATAATCAAAGAATAAGAATTTGCCTTCCTATATGTGATCCACTTGGTGTAATGATAATTAATTAAAGCAAATGGGCATAGTAAAGCTCAATAGCTTATAGAATTAACACATCCAATATAATTCAACATACATAATTATCATGTATATCCTACAATCAACCAAAGGGACAAACACAATGAAGAATGTAAGCAGAGATCAATTTTTCACCCTAAGGAGCTTCCATCTAGCATCCCTAGGTCCTTTTTAATGAAGTTCATCCTTTCTTCATTTAGGGGTTTAGTGAAAATGTCCATAAGTTGATGATTAGTGTCAATAAATTCCAACACTACATTGTCATTTGAGACATAATCTCTAAGAAAATGATGTCTAATGTCAATGTGTTTGCTCTTAAAGTGTTGGATGAGATTTTTTGAAAGATTTATTGTACTCTTGTCATATTTGATGGGAATGTGGTCAATGATCTTGCCATAATACTTGAGTTCTTATTTCATCCAAAGAACTCCACGTATTCCACTTTGGTGATGGATAAGGCAACTAAAACTTACTTTTTACTAAACCAAGAAACTAAACATTCTTATATAAATTGGCAAGTTCTAGAAGTGCTCTTCTTATATAATAAACTACATGCATAATCCGCATCTAAATACCCTAAAAGACCAAATGATGAATTCCTAGGCTACCATAACCCAAAATGAAATGTGTCATATAAATATTTAAGAATCCTTTTAACATCATTTAAATGAGATTCCTTAGGGCATGATTAAAACCTAGCACACATGAATGCACTAAGCATAATGTCGAGTCTAAAAGCAGTGAGATAGAGGAGAGAACCCATCATATCTCTTCTCATCAACTGGCTTATCTGTTTCATCTTTTTCTAGCTTGATGGTAGCACTTATTGGTGTCTTAGCTACTTTGCATTCATCCATTCCAAACCTTTTGAATAGATCCTTTATGTATTTGACTTGGTTGATGAAGATGCCCTTTTTGGTTTGCTTGATTTGTAGACCAAATAAGAACTTAAGCTCTCCTATCATGCTCATCTCAAATTCCCTAGTCATACACTTAGCAAAATCTTCACAAAAAGATTCATTAGTAGCACCAAATATAATTTCATCAACATAGATTTGTATAATGAGTGTGTTATGGTTGTACTTTTTGACAAATAAATTTGTATCAATCTTTCCTTTTTCAAAATCATTTTGTAAAAGAAATAAACTAAGTCTTTCATACCAAGCTCTTGGAGCTTGTTTTAGACCATATAAGACTTTAATTAGTTTGAAAACATGATTTGGAAAAGCATGAGATTCAAAACTAGGAGGTTGTTCAACATAAATTTCCTCCTCAATAAGTCGATTCAAAAATGCACTTTTAACAACCATTTTAAAAAATTTAAAATTCATGTGACAAACATATGCTAAGAGAATCCTAATGGCCCCTAATCTTGCCATAGGGGCATAGGTTTTATCATAATCAATGTCTTCCTCTTGATTGTATCCCTTTGTAACCAATCTAGCTTTAGTAGAAGCTCGTGTGATTTTGATAAAGGTGAAAGAGTTCTAGCTTTAGTAGAAGCTATCATAAACTTTAGTTTTGGAGTGGAAGACTTAGAATGATCAAAGCCTCAGTCATGCCTATCTTTTAAAGTCTTTTGAAAGCCTAAAATAAGATCAAGTTTTTCTTTCCCTTTTATAAAAGTGGCAAGTGAATCTTTTAAAGTTGAAATCTCTTTCTTGAGACTCTCATTTTGAGGAGACATAATTTCATAAAACTTATTTTCTCATTTTCCTTTTATCAAAGACTCTCAAAACTTTTCTTAAGTTTCACTAATTTAGTTTTTAAAATTTTATTTCTTTCAAAATTTTTATCTAGATAATTGTTGGTGGATTTTAAAGCCTCAATAAGATTTTCAATAGTAAATATGTCTTCTAACTTTTGATCATCCTAATCTAAATCATTATCAAGAGAGCTAAGACATATATGTTTCAAAAAGCTCTCCTCTAAGGCCATAAAGCAGAGATTGTTCTTTCTCTTCTCCCTATCCTTGGTTCTTCTTCATATTCACTTAGTTTAGATGCATTAAAGTCATCCCAAGTGGCTTTATAGGCTTTCTTCTTCTTCTTATTCTTCTTCACAGTTTTGGCTTTTGGGTAGTCTGCTTTCATGTGGCCAAGCCTTCCATATTCATATCATTCCATCTACTTAAGCTTGTCTTTCCCCTTCTTCTTTAACATCCTTCTAAATTTATTTGTTAGGAGGGTAACCTACTTTTCATCTAGCTTATGCAATTGGAGGTAGTTTTGAGTGTTATTCGAATCTTCTTCATATTTGCATCTTTAAATGTGGGTGGAGCTTTTCTGTTCAAGCTCATCTCATAGTCAATGAGATTGTCTAGTAGTTCATCAAGTGGCAAGGTCTTCAAGTCTTTTAAATCCTTAAGAGAGGTGACATTGTCAAGCCACTTCTTAGGTAAACACCTTAAAACTTTCTTCACAAGTTCCTTATTGGTGAATGTTTTCCCAAAAGCCTTCATTTCTCCAACAATCTTATCTAGCTTTAAGCCTAATCTAAATAGGATGTACTTTCAGCCTTGTTGTGCTTGCTAAAGTTGTTTCAAGCCTCACAAGATAAGATGACAGATGCCTTACAATAAAATACCAAAGCAATGAATAACACATTTACTGTTATTCAAAAACTTGCACTCAAAGTTACCAATTTGCAACCCTAAAAAGACTTTTTTCATGACATCAATCAAGCTAATGACCCTATCAATAATGATGATCATTCAAATAAAGATGATCTTAATGACGTAGATGAAGAAGATGATCTTCAATTGGCCACCGCTAAAGTTGTAACCAAAGATGCTTTTGCTACCTTTGAGGCAAAATATGATCTGCAAACCATTTTGGTAACCTCTCAAAACCATACCTTAGATACTTAAACTCATATGGAGTTTAACTTTAATAAAACTGAACCTCACCCTCAAATCTTACATAGTCAACCAAAACAACCATAGATTTTACCTAGCAATGAAGGAACTTGAAAAGTATTTTGAGTAAAAGCAACAAACATCTTTTTTATCCATGACTACTTAAGCTCTTCTACCTAGCCTATATGGCAGTAAAACTTTACCTTAAGGACTATATCAGTTCAAAATTTAAGCTTCAAGCAAGAAGATGCCAAAGAGCATATTGTGAAGGTTATTGATGATTACTTAGAGTTGAAAGAGCATTCTAAGTCCCTTATTGATATCGCTTACACTTGGTATGCCAATCTCACCTCAAGGTTTGTGACTTCTTGAGGAATGATATGTAAACACTTTTTAGAAGAATTCTTTTCGACTCAAGAGAATGCCACTATGTCTGATATAGGAAGAGAGCAACAAAGAAGCACAAATGGATTTGTGGAGTATATTTAATGTTTTACGGAACACACTCTAGACATCTATGATCCATTTGATGAGAAGGAGGCAATCAAGGTGTGTCCAATGAATGTTTAAAGAATTTAGCGTGCATCTAGAGAATTTGAAGATTATTTCCTTTGCTACACTAGTAGAAGATACAAGGACTAATAACATATTTAAGAAAATAAGTGAAGAAACTCATTTGTATAAAATGAACTCAATTATGACTATTTTACAGTTTGGGAGCTCTAAAACTAACAAGAGGCCTTAAAGTGATACTTATGGTGATTTTGTTGAACCACCACATTTTCTCTACCCTAAGCACAAAGTTATTGCAATGCTTGATCAGTGGACCAAGTATGGAAATATCAACTTTCCCAATATTGACTGACAACCTATCAATAAGGAGAAAAACCAATTTCAGGTTTTGTCATTTTCATAGAGTTATTAGCCATGTAATGAATGACTATAGAAATTTAAGGAGAATTTTTCAAAAAAGGCAAAAGACTGAAAAGCTCTTTCTTGAGCATGTGTGAGGACTTCAGCTTATGGTGGATGAGAACTCTATTGATGTCAAAACTCCTCATGATGCAGCAATGGAGATACAAGTGAAGGAGAACATTGATTCTAATAATGCCTTTTTTTTGACCAATTAGGATTTAATGAGGAAGCCAAAAGGGCTACTGCAGTTGCTTTGGTGAAGATATAAAAAGTGCAATGTGGAGGAGGTAGTTTGATTGCTTAACCCATATGAAAGATAGGAAGAATTAATAAGAATGCCATTATCTTTACTAATTATGTGTGTTAAAAATTTCAACCACAATTGTCTTCTCTATTTGGATCCTTCTTAATGGGTTCTCTAAGAAATGAACTTTCATTGATTCTGGTTCCTCTTTCAATATCATGCATATCTCCATTTTTAAAGTTGCACACATCAAAGAATAACACCTTGTTAAACAACCCATCATTGTACATTCTTTCAGTAGCAATGACATTAAAATGGTGGGATATGTGAATGTTGATTTCAAGATTGGACCTATTCATTGCTTTATTATATTTCATGTCATTAATGTATTTGTGTTGTATCACCTCCTTTTTAGGAGAAAATGCTACAAAATTATAAATTGGTATCTTTTACTCTTTATCAACGCATAAAGGAACATTAAAATGGTAATGGTGTCTTTATTCCTATTGCTAAAGCTTCCTTTGAGCATTATGAGTCATATATTGTTAAAGCTTCTTTCTTTGATGAGTATGCTAATGATAGTGAGATAGTTTTAGCAAAGCCTATTGAGGTTTTGCTTCTGAATTGGAAGGAGATTGATGGGGGTCATAGAAGGTGGTATAAGAAAGGAAATAAGGAGGGGTGGAAAGAAAAAAAGAAGGAACGTTGATCCAGAAGGGATGAAGATTGGGCCTTTCTTCCATCCATTTAAGAGGAAGGTATATTACTAATGAAGGTGTGCAAGGTCTTAAAGAAACTTTCCTCTTTGACCTTAAACAATCAATTACCACAAAATTTCCAAACACTTCCTCCCTAAACCAGTCTTCCAAACACATTATATTAAAAAACCAACTCAACCTCTGACATACCCTAACTATAAAAAGAATTATCTGCACCTTAACAACTTTATGGCCAACTAAAATCCAAAGCTAAAGAGATGAAAGGAGTAATGATATAATACCAATATAAAACACAACTAAAAAAAAGTCTTCAACTTGATTTAATTGATAATCATTTAAAAATAAAACTAACCATAGTAAGACTCTTAATGTTGTTTATGTAGGCGACAAAATATCCTAATAATAAAGTCAAATACCTAAAATGTTCGTACTAACTAAATATGCTATTTTTTAATATTATTTTCCTAGAATATGTAGACCTAAAATGTTTAATAGGCCTCACATCATTCCCCTTTGGTTAAAAAGAACTCGACAATCCAAATAGTTGAACTATAAATAAAAATCTAATAGAGTGGTATCCAAAGTTTGAAATTTTGTCGTAGAAATCCAAGTAGCATCAACATCAAGTTGGCCATGGCACTTAGATACAAAAACTACATTAAGTAGAAGTAACAATCTCATAATCCAATACAACGTCTATTGCATCTTGTTGTTATGGAAGAAATGGAGCTTTAGGCACATTATAACGTCCATAATCACTACTACACAACATTAGATCTAAGTTTTTGAATAATGGGAATGGGCCAATGGCTCGAGCATGCAATTTCTTTAAAGAAATTTTAGGATGTCTTTTTGGATGAATATGAATAATGACATGATCACCAATATTAAATTCTTTATTTTTACAATGGGCATTAGTATTAAGTCTATAATTTTATTATTCAATGGAATTTTTCACCTCATATCAACATGCAAATCATGAATATGTTGGCCAAAAGATTTAACATGGTGTGATATATGAATATCAAGAGAAAGAGGGACTAAATCAATTAGGGTACAAAGAGAATAGCCATTAACTATCTCAAAAGGGCATTTACTCATAAAACAGTTGATAGAATTATTATAGGCAAACTCAATAATAGAAATATCAATTATCTTGTTTTCACCCATAGGGCACCTAAGAAATCACCCAAACTTCTATTAACAACTTCAGTGTGACGAACTATTTATAGATGAAAAGTAGAAGACAATTTCAAAATACTGTCAAACGATTTCCACAGTGTCTTCCAAAAATAACTAGCAAACTTCACATCCCTATCAGACACAATGGAAGGCAGTAAACCATATAACTTAACAACTTCCTTTATGTGAAGCATTTTTTGTCTTACAATAAGGAAGAAAGTGTCATCTTAGAAAATTTATCCATTACTACTAAAATAGAATCATGTCCCTAGGTTGTTTTTGGCAATCTAGGGACAAAATTCATACTTAAATCCTTTCAAAAGGCATGTGGAATAGGAAGAGGAATGCACAAATAAGTGTTATGTTTTTTAATTTTAGCCAACTGACGAGTGCGACATTGTAGCACAATTCTAGCTGCATCCCTTTTCAAATATGGCTAATAAAACCTATCCTTAATAAGAACAATAGTCTTAACTTTCTAAAATGACTAGCTAATCCACCTGCATGCATTTCCCACACTAAGAAATCTCTAAGTGAAGTAGGAGGAATATTTAGCTTAATTGCCTTAAACAAATAACCATCACGATTAATAAAATTAATATAATCATGACAATTATTATTACTTGTAAAGTAATACCAAAGTCAGGACAACTACAGTACTCATCTTTCATTTTATCTAATCCTGTCACTCGTGCACTCATCACATGAAGAGTGGCAAGAACACAACTAAATGTATTAGTTGGCTTACTCTCAATACCAGAATAATGTTTTAAGACAAAAAATATTCATTAAGAAATTCAACTTGCTAAACATGTCTAGGATTTATCTTTTCTAAAGAGTTAAATATCTCAATCAAACTCCTAAAGTAGCAAGTTATGTTGCCAATGATAGAGGGACTGAACTATAGCATCAATCTCTTTACCATAGGTAGAGTATTTTTGTTTACCTTCTTTAAGCTTTTGACTAAAGAATGTTAGTGTTTGACCTTCTTAACTTAAGACACCTCTTATACCCACTCATAATGTATTACAAGCCATTTCAAAGACCTTATCAAAATTTAGATGATTCTAAATAGGTACTTCAATTAATTTTTGATTGATTTCATTAAAAGCTTAGTAGCTATAGGAGCCTTGACAAATCTCCTATAAAAAGTGGCTAACCCATGGTAACTATAAACTTCACAATTTGAATGAGGGTAGGACACTCCAATAACTCTAATCTTTTTAGGATCGACAATAATACCTTTCAAAAAGACAATAAAACCTAAGAAAAGGGTTTTAGATTATAAGAAAGAACACTTCTTAAAATAATTTTGCTTTCTTAGGTACAACAAAAACCTAATGAAAATGGTCTAAATGTTCTTCTTTAGATTTACTATATCTCAAAAATATCATCAAAATTAATGACTAAAAATTTACCAATGAACAATTACAACATTTGATTCATGACCATCATAAAAGTACTAGGTGTATTGGATAGTCCAAAGGGCATAATTAACCACTCAAAGAATCCTTCTTGGGTTTTAAAAGCAAATTTCCATTAATCTCTAGTACGAGTGTAAGTGAATCTAGACAACTAGTAAATTACCTGAAATTGACTTGAGAAAACTCAAAATTAACTCGAGATTAATCGAGCTGAGCTCAAACTTGAGTTACTCTAGTAATCGAACGAGCCAAATTTGAGTATCAATATATTTGGCTTGAGAGACTCATGAGTATAATCGAAGTTTGTTATATTTATAATATTACCCAATTGAGCTTAATATACCTAATTAAGCTTATTTGAGTTTAATTGAGTTTAGGATTCATAAAATAAATTATATAAATAAACGATCCTAATAGAGCCAAACTTAAGTATTCGAGTATTTAATCGAGCTCAAGTTCGAGATTAAAAATTGAAGCCCGATCAAGTTTGAGCTTTAAGTTTTAAAGTCGAGCTCGAGCTTGACAATGTTCGACTCATCTCGACTCGATTACACTTCTAATCTCGACACCAAGTTGTGAATTTGATGATAACCATTATGCATGTCAATCTTGGAGTACCATTTAGAACTAGTTAACATATCCAATAATCATAAGTTCTAGGGATAGAAAACCTATATTTTATAATGATTTTATTAATGGCTTTTTATCAATATACATTCTCCAAGATCCATTTTCCTTAGATGTTAAAAGAGTAGACACATCACATGGATTCAAACTATATCTTTCAAACCCTTCACTAAAAGTTCATCAACTTGCCTATTTAACTTAGCACGCTGAAGGTTCATCTGGAAGATTAGGTAATTGAGATCTAAGGATCAAATTTATAGCATGTTGAATATCTCTCATAGGTGGTAAGTCACTAGGTAACTCATTAGGTATAACATTCATAAACTTTCCTAGTAAATTACTAATCTCAAAAGAATAATTGGTTTTAGACAAGTATAGCCTAAAACCTCTCTAGCTAACAAGGCTAAACGATATTTACTCTTCATCCCTATCATTTCAAATTCTCTATAATTCAGAATGTGAAGATGCTTCTTAATTTAAGATGGAGCGAAAGACTAACCCTTTTCTTGTCTCAACTTAAAAGGTTTGGCAGGTGTCAAAGTAATTCTCTTACCTTTGTATTTGAACAAATAAGTGTTATCCCACTATGATTGGTCACATCTAGATCATTCAGCCAAGGACCACCTAAGAGGATATGAGCTACATCTAGATGTAAAATATCATAAAATCTTGTCCTCGTAATGGCACATCTGAACTGGAACAAGACACCTTTTTGTGAAAGTGGTATCATTAACCCAAACGACTCGAAAAAAGTTATGGATATGGCTCTATTTAAGGTTCAACCTATATATGGTGGACTTGGAGACCACATTCATGGTACTCCTCAATTACTAACTTTTGTCGCCACATATAATGAAAGTGTGAAAAATATTAGTACGCTTCTAGTCATCATCCACAACAATGGACATAACAAATCTTACAACATTCACATGTTCATCATTTATCTCTAGCTCACCCTCATCCTTAGAATAATCTATATGATTTATAATTTTACCCTCATAATTAAACAAATCGTGATCCTTATGCATGCCTATTCTCAGGCTCTAAAATTAAGACACATTTTGGACATTGAGAAGCAATATGACCTATTTCATTATATTGAAAACATTGTGTAGCATAATTGCTAACACAAGATCCATTAGAAGAGACAACGAATTAAGAAGTAGCAGAAATATTTGCCTTACTCTTAGGAGTGAAGTCTTTACTTTTATCATTGTTATCTCTTTAGGAAGAGAAAATTTTAAACTAATATGACCTAATTGATGGTGAAGCCATCAGACAAAAAGAGGAAGTCTTATGATACTTCTTTAAGGCCTTTAGATAAGCCTTGTCTATTGAGTCGAGAGAATGTAGCATGAATTCTCTTTTGATATCAGGTTGCAAGCCTTTAATCAACCTATTTTATGTAACGAAAAGGTCATCTACCACATAACACCTAAGCATAAGTTCTTCAAATTGGTTCATGCACTCTATTACACTATAAGTCAATTACTTAAGATTTAACATTTGATCCACTAAATGACTCTTATAGTAAGCATAAATATATTTTCTTTTACTTTTTGATTCACAACCTCCCATTGGGTAATAGGTGGTTCATGCAAAGGATACATATTATGAAAAAAATTCAGCCAATGTTTCTTAGCAATGCATACTAATTTCATTTTAGCAAAACAAACACATTCTAGATCACACATATGATACCAATCAAAATAATCTTCTATGTTATCAAGTCAATCAATAAAAACGTTAGGGTCTAATATCCCATCAAACTCAAGAGCACTAATGTTAACCTTCCTAGTGATGTCTACACATTCCTCATGGCCACATCTTAGGAGGTTACTTATGGTGCCCATAAGGTGCCTTGCCATCAGGGCCAAGTGTCCCAAAGTTGTGGTCTTGCCTATTTTGGGTCCTAGGTAATGGTGTAATCTCTTCAAACAAAGGGACTTCAAATCTAAATTGAGTTCTATCATCTAACTTAGAAGGGAGATTACCAACATTGTTTAACTTGTCCTAGCACTTTGTTACTAGCCCTATGAGAAGCATTATGTGGGCCTAACATATAAATCGTAACAGGTGCAAACTCAACAGATTGAGATGACAAAGTTGTTGTCGAACGTATTCATCTTGTCAATTCATTCCGTTTGATTGTCACTTTGGGTAGTGGGGTTTGTTCGATTGTTATTAACCATGATGCGAAGGTAATGTCGAGTAGACTAAAATTGCAAGTGCAATGCAAACAAGAAACTTATGATGACACACACCAATAAAGTATAGAAGTCAATTTGAGTGATATGTCAAAAGTAAGGCTCAAGTAGTGTAAAAATTAAGAATGAGATATTGAAGGAGATGGGCAGATTCAAAATGCCAACAATATTTAAGAATAAGTTTTCTATTAATGCAATCACTCAATTACCTAGTGAATATAGGTATTAATCAAGTTTCAAGTAGATAAATTTAGTCTCGATTGGCCCTGAAAATTTGACAAGCTTCTGTTGTTAACCTCTTGCCTTTAAAGTCAGAAACCAATGCTGCTCCAAATTGAATTTGATGCAAGCTGCTATCCAGATTTATGACAGCTAGAACGATTTAATTCAAGCAAGGTGTTGCCTAAAGATTTGTGGACCTTAGACTATGAAGACTTGCGGAAATTAAGCAACGCAAAGTGAGGAACTTCTATGCTTGGCCCCTACGTCTTTTGTTATTTGCAAGAACAACAAAAATTCTGTGAAACTCAAGTTTTCAAAGCAGCAGAAAATTTTCTTGCAATAAGGGAATTGCCAGGCCTCTCACATAGCAAGGGCACCTATCATGTTGACAGCTTCACAGCGCAATTGCAGCAATTGGGAATGCAGCAAAGGATGTTTTGTTTCAAAGTTCAAACCTGGTGCAGTTTGCAGTCAAACAAAAATTGGATTTTTTTTTAACAATGAAACTTCCTTTGCAGTTGCAAAATTTATCTTCACAACTTTGAATGCAATTGCAATATGTTAAATTGTAAGAAGATGACAAGCGGTATTAGCAGCAGCCATGGATCGATGGAGAAATTAAGAAATTTCGATCGAACGGCTTTGATACCAAACTGATTTAGTACCAATAAGAAAACACAAAACACAAAACCAAACAAAAAAGAGCCTTCAACGTGATTTAATTAATAATCAATGAAAAATGAAACTGACTATCGGAAAACCCTTAATGTTGCTTATAAAGGTGATAAAATATTCAACTCTAATAATAAAAAGTTAAATACCCAAAACGCCCATACCAACTAAATAGGCTATTTTCTATATTTCTTCCTAAAATATCTAGACCTAAAATCTTAGTAAGTCCCGCATCAAATAAGATTGGGTAATGAACGAGAACAAAAACCAGTTTTCTTCAATAAAAGTCTTCTACTGAAATGTTCTATGCCATCAGGAATTTTTTTTGCCGTACGAAATCATTCTTCATTCAGGCGAATGCAGATAATTTTCTCCCTATTTGCTATTAGTCATTTAAATATTTGTAAATGCAGATTGCCCAACTACTGGCTGAAAGGCAAAAAAGCTGGGACTTCAGAAGTGTTAGCCATTTTACCAGGATTTCCAGACATTGTCAGAACAAATGAAGAGGGCAACTTTTGTGTTGCAGTTCACTATCGTCGGTCTTCGTACACTTATTTGTGTGCATTATACCCAAAACTGAGAATGTTCTTGCTAAAGCTCCCAAGTTCTGCAAAAATTCAGTACTTGCTTCACATTGGTGGTTGGCCTCATGCAGTGGCTGTCAAATACAGCCCAGAAGGTAAGTTGATGCAGATATTGGAGGACAGTCAGGGGAAGGTTCTTAGAGCAATCAGTGAAGTGGAAGAAAAGGATGGGAAACTATGGATGGGGAGTGTTCTGACGTCTTTCATCGGAGTTTATAATTTGGCATAAGGCAGAAAAGAATATTATATGTTGACCAAATATTGTCATCTTAGAATTGCTACCTCCTTTTTCCATTTTGGTCTTCATGTGCTAGTTTGTCATGTCCACAAAAATTGAAAAGTGTTGACAACATGGAGAATCTGTTCTAGGATTTTCTTCCTCCCTTGGCACTGAAATATAATACATGCCTTTGCGAGCAATTTCTGGACTAATTTCTTTATTGGCATCTCAATTAGTTAAAGTTTTTCTGTTGTGATTTTGAGCTATATGTGAAAGTCTACTTTTGGCTAAAGTTTTGCAGACATAAGCCGCAACGTTCCAATTTTTTTTCCAATTTAGTTAGAGAAACAATAAGGATAGTGACATTCTCGTAGCACCCTCATTTTGTGTGCGACTATGAGGTTAAAGCGAGTGCCTTGCTCACCTAGGCGCAAATTGGCTACCTCGCTTTAGATACATTAATTAAAAATATTAGCACAACAAATATTAATTAAAAGTTCAAAAGACAATTGTTTTTCTATCTTTGTTTGCTATTTCTTTCTTTTTTCCTTTTTTTTTGTCATCTCTCATATTCTTGTCTCATCAGTTTTCAACAGCAAAAAAGTCTTATTTTTGTCTTTTTTAGGTCGCTCACTCTCTCTCTACTGTCTCCAACAATATTCAACAATAAAAAAGTATGATTTTTGTTCTTATATTGTATTTCTTTTTTCGTCACTTAGTTCCATTTTGTTCTTTCCTTTAAAAAACACAATAATTAAATAATATTTTAATCTGTTTGTTAATTTTAATATTCTTTATTTATTATTTTACATTATATATAATATATTACTTTTAAGTTACTAATTTTTTACTAAAAATTCTGATTTTCTTTTATTTGCTAAAATTTTTTAACCATATATTTTTAAAAATTTCAATCTGTTAATTCTTTATTTTATTTTCCTATTTTTGTTATATATTTTCTTTATTTGTCATATTCTCTTATATAATCCAAATTTTAACTAATTCTAATTTTAAATTTATTGAAAATTTTTAATTTTTTATTCTTTAAAATTTCTAATTTGTTTTATGAATTTTTATTTTATTTAGTTTTGATATTACACTTTTTTTTTCCTATTCATGCTACACAATCTGTCATACACTAAAACATACAATGTGAACATGTCTTCTTATTTTTTAACTTTGTTTTTCTTTTTAATTCTTTAGATGATAAGTGTCCAAATTTTGATCATTTAGATGACATGATTGAAATTGAAGGTGGTGATGAGGAAGAAATAAATCTATATGGGAAGAGTGCTAAAGGTAAAATGAATGTGAAGCATACAAGTGGAATTAAGAAGCCAAAATAAAGAGGTTCCATGGATTCATTTGTAACAAAAAAAAAAAAAACTTGAGGAAGTGGTTGAATTGAGAAAAAAAAAAAGGTAGATTGAGACAAACTAACATAAATAATTCCTTAGACAAAGAGAAGAGAGCCATGGCATGTCAATACATTGGTAGATTTTTCTACCAAGCTAGAATTCCATTTAATTGTGCTTGATTAGATTCTTTCAAATGGATGGTTGAAGCTATTGGGCAATATGACCCAAATTTAAAGCCTCCTAGCTACCATGAACTTAGGGTCCCAATTTTGAGGAAGGAAGTAACATATACAAATGAATTATTAGGGAATCACAAAGAAGTATGGGTGAGACAAGGTTATTTTGTAATGTCCGATGGCTAATCTAGTAGAACTAATAGGGCTTTCATTTTATTTTATTTTTTTGTTAATTGTCCTATGGGAACAATGTTTATGAAGTCAATAGATGCATCATCCATTATAAAAACTAATAAAAAATATTTAATATGCTTGATGAGTTTGTAGAGCATGTTGGAGAAGTTAATGTTGTGTAGGTTATATCTGATAATGGCTCTAATTTCAAATTGGTCGATGAGCTACTATAAGAGGAGAGGCTTTATTTGCATTGGACTCCATGTGTAGCATAGTGCATTGATCTTATGTTGGAAGACATTAGGAAGATAACTAAAGTTCAAAAGACTTTGGAGAAGGCTATCAATATGACAGGTTACATATATAGTCATTAGGGCTTATTGAATATGATGAGAGAGTTCACAAAACAAAGAGAGTTGATTAGGCCAGGACAAACAAGATTTTGTACTTCTTATCTCGCACTAAAGTGCATCTACTAACAAAAGAATGCACTAAGATCTATGTTCACTTCACAAGAGTGGGTTATTAGCAAATGGACAAAGGAAACAAAAAGGAAGCATTTTATGGAAATTATTTTAATGCCTTCTTTTTGGAATAATGTGGTATACATACTTAAGCTTATGGGTCCTTTTGTTCGTATTATAAGACTTATTGATAATGAGGAAAAACCAACAATGGGATACATTTATGAAGTAATTGACAGATCTAAGGAAGCTATTATAAAAGCTTTCAATGGGATTGAGCAGAAGTACAAAGAGATTTTTAAAATTATTCATGCTAGATGGGAATGGCAACTTCACCGACCATTTCATGCAGCTGGCCATTTTTTGAATCCAAAATTTTTTTTATAGCAATCCAAGTATAGAATTTGATGAAGAGATAACAACTGGACTCTATTCTTACATTGGAAAATTAGTTATTGATTAAGATGTGCAAGAAGAAATCATGGATGAATTATCTTTGTACAAGAGTGTTGAGGGCCTTTTTGGCAACCCAATGGCAATTAGATCATGAAGCACCAAAGCTCCAGGTAAAATACTAGACAACTAGTACATAACTATAATAAAGTATTAGTATATTATTTTGTTGATAGTTTAAATAATTTTTAATTAATTTGAATTGTAGCTAAATGGTGGGGTTTATATGGTAGTATTGCCCCAAATCTTCAATTAGCTATTAGAATCCTCAGTTTAACATGTAGTTCATTGGGATGTGAGTGAAATTAAAGTGTCTTGTAATTGTTTAGCTTTTGACTATATTGTATGTGTTAAAAGTTTTGATAAATAGAATTCTATTTGGTCATTAACCAAGTATTATTACTTTTTTAGATTCATACAAAGAGAAGAAATAAGCTTACACAACAAAGGCTCAATGACTTAGGTTTTGTGAAGTATAATAAAGCTCTCAAAACTCATTATGATCGAAGAGATGTTGTTGATCCAATTTCATTGAATGATATAGATGAAAGCAATGAATGGTTAGTCAGTAAAAATAGTTGTGCTACAAATGGGGAAGATGTAGAAGACGAGATGGTATTTGTAGATGATGAAGGTGATGGTTTAACTTGGGGAGCTGTGGCAAAAACAAATGGTGTTGGAGAACCAACTAGAAATACAAGGAATCAAACCAAGTCAATGAAGTCAAAAGGTTCAACTTCACAATTTCATCTCAAAGATCTTGAGGATGACTTAGATGATTATGAGATGGATGTTGAAGGATATGCTTCTAGTTGTGATTATTAAACTGTTAAGGACTTAAAAAAGGAGTCTGATAATGATATCTAATTTATTAGTTTTAAATACTAGATTCCTAATTATTTTTATAGACTTTATGCTTTTGAGCTTGACAATGATATCTAGTTTTAGACTATTTGCTATTATTAGTACTCTTTTAGAAGTTTTAACTGTCATTGGATTTATATTTGCTAAAATTATGTCTTTATTTTAGTATTATTACATTTTTAATTAATTTTTATAAAGATTTTGTTATTTTGCATATTGCTTCATTCAGACAAGTGCTTTGCACTTCAAGGCGATGTGGAAGCATATTGCCTTAAGTGCACCTTTCGCTTTTAACTGCACTGGTGTGTGTGAGAGAGCTATATGTAAAAGTCTATCTTTGGATACCTAGCTAGTCTTGTGTAGACAATAAGTACTGAATAGTTTCAGTATTAAGAATTTAAAAGTTGAATAATTTTAATACTAAAAAATTTAAAAGCTGAATAATTTTAATATTGAAAAATTTAAAAGCTGAATTTGAATAGATGCTAATTTTAAAAAAAAAATTAACAAATTTAAGAGATCAAGTTAATATAGGATAGCTATATATTTTATAATAGATTATCACATAATTTAATTTTAAACATTTTGAAATTGAATTATAACTTATCAATAGGAAAGGACAATGATAGTGAATAGTGATAATTATGGGTAAGAAGTATATTAATGAAATATAATAAAGCAGTGAAAATTTTCTTTTATTTAATATATCCATTAAGTAAATGATAATTTTTTTTCTTTTTGTTTTTCTTTTGGTGTTTTGCTTTGGCTGTTTATTTCATCTTTTATCCCAAAAAAAATCTATTAAGTAAAAATTTTTAACTTATCAGATTAAGTGATTTTTTAAAATTAAGTGTTAATAAAAAAATCATATTAAACACACTTAAAATGTTAAGAACTTAAAACAAAAAGTACTAACAAACAAATTTGAAAAGATAAGTGTTGAATATTTTAATTTTAAGTGTTTAATATAATTATGAAACAACCTTTTAATTAGAGAAACAATTAGGCTATTAACATTCTCGTATCACCTTTTGTGTGTGTAATAACATCCATATGAGAAAATAAATAAATAATAATTACTTATTATTATTTATGTAATAATAAATTTCTTTGAATGTAAATTCTTGTTATCTTATCATATAGGAATTTGATTTTCTAGTCAAATATTATCTCATTTTTTATTGAAGATGAAGTTATAAATATCTAACCTCATGCAAAATATTAAATATAGATAATTTTATTGTCCATTTGAGAGAATAATAGATAGAGAATTTTAACATTGTTATTCCATGTGTATAAACATTATTTTTTATTGAAATGATTATGGATGTGAGCTCGATGATGATAACTCTCTTCCTTTTTCTAGAAGCCTAGAAGGATTTATGAGTCATGGGACACCAAATAAAGAGTGAAGAAAAATTCAAACTAACTCTAAGAAACCTAGAAAAAACCAAATTATAACTTTAAAAGCCTAGAATACCTATATGTGCATATGCATAACTATTTGTGTAAATGATACGATTTTTGTGTAAATCAATAGTCTAATCAAATGGGTCGGTCGAATCAGTAAAATTGAAAATCGATCACTAGTCCAGTTTATTAAAAAATTGATCAAAATCAATTAAAATTGAAAAAAAGGGTAAAATAAAAATCAATTCAATCCAAAACTATGTTATTTTATAAACAAATTTACAAATTTTAAATTATAATATTTTATTAAATTTAAATTTTATAAAATAGTTTTAACTACTTTATCATATTATAAATTTTCTATTTTTAAAAATATTTTTTTAAAAAAAAATTAAAAATAGCCTTATTAAACTAGACTAGTTGAATCGAAAACTGATAGGCTGATCAGTTCAATCAATAATGATTTTAAAAACATTGGTACAGATGATTTGTCATCTATAAAAAAACACAAATCTATAAATAGTTAACATGTCATGCATGAGGATTATTTTAATCTCACTTTCACTTGCTTCTTCTCTTGAAATTTAGGAGAGCTTTACTTTTTTAAGGCATGGGCAGAGAGAGAAAAAGAGAGTAAAACGATTTTTAACTATTTAATCCTTCTTTTCCTTCACTCCTCCTATATCTTAACCTTATCCTTAAGTTACCAACTCAACAACAACACAACACAATAAATAAACAAGAAAAACTAGAGAAAACCTCTTTAAATCCTAACAACCAAATTGTAGTAGAAAACCTTCCTCTTCCTAAGAAAACCACCAATATAACCCAAAGATTATCACCCTTTACACCTATTATCAAAAAATTTTTCACTATTGTAAACCTTAACACTACTAAAAACCTATTATAAACTACTAGAATCCCTTTAAGGCCATAAAAATTAGCCCAACACTCACTCAAAATGATTAAAATACCCAAAGGTTACTCAATTTTATTGAACTTTTTCATACTTAAAAGAGTTTTCCACTCACTTTAAACCTTCATTTCAACACCTAATTTGATAAGGTGGTAGTTTGCGGGTAAAACCAAGGCCTAGATACTCACTTCTCTACTTTTCTCACTTTATTTACTATAGAAACTTGTTAATTAAGCTAAGTTTTATATATAGCATGACAACAAAAGAAATTAAAATTTTTAAATTCCCCAACTCAAGGATTCTCATTGAAATTGATTAAACAATCACACAAAAATAATAAAGATGAAACTGATCATACCTTGAGTGATGACTCCTTCAATTTTTCACACCCTCTAATTCGGTTGTAACAAATAGTCACTTAATCTTAAGCAAACCACAATCAAACCACTTTAGTCCATTTATGCATGACCTTATAGGCTATTTAACTTGTTTCATAATAAATATAAGTCATAGTTTATATATTGATTTCTCAATTAATTAATAACCAAATAAAGTAAATTATTTAATTTATCATTCATTCACTAATTAATTGACTTATATCTAAAGGTTATCGTTAGTACGTAACTTGCATGTCATGACAAATTAATAAAATTAGGGATAATAAAGATAGTTTGATTTAATATTTAGTAAGAAGTTTATTGGTGTATTTTAATCCTGTCATTTATATGGCTTCCAATCAAACCTAAAACATAAAAACGTATCTCCTTTATATAGTTCGATCTTGGTTAGTTTAATTAGTACTTGTTAATGATGCAATAGAAAAATCCTTTTCTATTCATCCATCTTATCTAGATGCAATGGAAAATCATTTTCTCATTCATCTAAAATATAAATATAGCTTTGCATACTTATATACCTGAGTGTAATGGATTTGATTGTTAATACTAATCGAGAATAAGTTATATGTCTTTAATTATCTTAGGCCAATGAATCTTCTCTTGATCACTTACAATCTTTATTAAGTTATTGTTATACCCCAAAAAAGCCTTATGAGTTATCCTTGATTAGGACAACTATGAGCGTCTTGCATTTCGCAGTTGTGTTCAAACAAGTGGAATCTTGCTTGCAACTCCATCCTTTAATTGATCAACGGGGGATCGAGAGAATAAAGGACTTTATATTGGTAATGACCCCAAGGTGTGGTGCGCATTTGGATTAATAGGGAATCCTTTTAGGCCTTACGTGATTTCAAAGCCTTAAAAAAATAGTGGTAATCATGGGACCAATTGTGGGATAATATGTTGGTACCATCCTTATGAAATTTAGAGAAGCCACCCGACTTTGGTCAAAATAAGAATCCAAGAAAGGCAAAATCTTAACATCATCTAAGTTAGTTAAAAGGCCAATTTCATCTTCACCCATCAGAGATTGGGTCAAAAATTAGGTACAGATTGGGAAAGAGGTTAAGCACCCCTAAATTGTATAGATATTGGAATTCGACCTTCGAGCATCTTTGGTTCACCTTTAATATCTTAGCTAAGTTATTGATTAGTCTGATTACTGTCCCTAGTCATACATCTAGTATAATTGAGCCAATTAAATCATCTCACTAATCAAAAGGGGTATGGGGTCAAGCCTCTCCCTCCCTCTTTAAATGAAAGGGTATTTATAAATAATGAGTGGATACATAGGGCTAGAAATGGTTCTGGTTATACTGTAGACATGTCCAAGCACAGAGAGGGAGATCAATCTTCTAAAATTAGGTTTTGCATACATGTTGTATAACCAAGCATGGCTTGTACATCCATCTATCAGGGTTGTACAGTGTTTGGGTTTATGAGGGACCAATTCTAAAAGGTTCTCAAGGCTAGGGTTTTAGAGTAGGTTGTACAACCATAGACATGGTTGTACAACCTTGATTTATGGGTTGTACAACCCTGTTTGATGGGTCGTACAACCTTTTAACCCTTTAGGCTTGGTCATGGGCTAGATTTTAAACTTAGACTTAGGCGTCTCTAAGATTTCTAAGGTCTTTGATCTCTTTCTTTAGCTATGCTCCTTGCATTTTAGGGATAGGTTTAGTGATTTTCATCATCAAGCTTTCATCCAAAGGTCTAAAATCTAAGGCTTATAGTTTATCCCTTACTTTATAGGGCTTAAAAAAATATTTCATAAATGGTTGTCTAAACAAGTCGGATCAAAGCAAAATAAAGAATGTAAGCATTAGTAAGGATACCCAAGGATACAATCTTTAGCAACTCCTCGAACAGGTACTAAAGTGATTATGGCAACTTTCTTGCAGGTACCAAGTGTTTTAATGGCTCTTCAACAACTCTTAGTATGTATTAAAGTGGTTTTGATAGCTTTCTAACAGGTATCAAGTGTTTTAATGGCTCTTTAATAGCTCTCCAGTAGGTACTAAAGTGGTTATGGTAGCTCTCTAACAAGTACTAGAGTTTTGGTAACTCTTCAACAACTCTCTAGCATGTAGTAAAGTGGTACTGACAGCTCTCTAATAGGTACCAAGTGTTTTGGCAACTTTTCAGCGGTTTTAGCAGGTACTGAAGTGGTTCTAGCAACTTTTAAGCAAGTATCAAGTGTTTTAATATCTCTTAGCAGCTTTCTGGTATATAATAAAGTAGTTTTGGTAACTTTCTAACAGGTACCAGGTGTTTTGATATTGGATAATTGGCCTCTAATATTTACTGATGCTCTTACTCTTCTCTATGAATGTTTTTCTCTTTCTGACTGATGATTCTAGCTCAAGGATACCCCCTGGGTGGCTCTTGTGTCATTCAAGTCCTTCTAGCATTTGTGAAACTGAATCCATATCTTTGTAGCTCTTTTGGCTATCTTAGAATTTCATTCCTATCTGAGGATAATAGGTATCGACCCTGATGTCGTAGGAAGTGATTTTTTGAATTTTGCCTTTTTTAAGAAGAATGTAGTTCTTCCTAAAAGTATGGCTAAGGCCTTAAAGGGGGCAAATTTGTCGTCGAAGGTATCTTGACGGTCTGACTTGAATTAAGAAGCTTAAGGTGTTCTTTAGGCGTTTTTAAAAGCAATGATGGTACTTTGGTAAATTAGTCATTTTAGGACAATACAAAGAGTTAAAGGTATCTTAGTAATTTGGATGCTCTGGAATTCTTTGAAAAGCTAAGGGCATTTTGATAATTTTGGCTTATTGGGCTTGAGGGAAAGTCGAAGGCAATTTGGTAAATTTGGCTTAACTAGGCTTGAAGGAAGGTTAAGGTATTTTGGTAATTTTTGCTTAATTGGGCTTAAAGGAAGGTTAGGGATATTTTGGTAATTTTGATTTAATTAGGCTTGATGGAAAGCTAGCGGTATTTTGATAATTTTGGCTTAATTGGGCTTAAGGGAAGGTTAGGGGTATTTTTTGTAAATTTGGCTTAACTGGGCTTGAAGGAACGCTGGAGTATTTTGATAACTTTGGTTTAATTGGGCTTAGTAGAAGGCTAAGGGTATTTTTAGTAAATTTGGCTTGATTGGGCTTGAAGGAAGGTTATAGATATTTTAGTAATTTTAGCTTAATTAGGCTTAAAGGAAGGCTAGGGGTATTTTTGGTAAATTTGGCTTAATTGGGCTTAGGAGAAGGCTAAGGGTATTTTTAGTAAATTTGGCTTAATTGGGCTTGAAGGAGGGTTATAGATATTTTAGTAATTTTAGCTTAATTAGGCTTAAAGGAAGGCTAAGGGTATTTTTGGTAAATTTGGCTTAATTGGGCTTGAATAAGGCTAAGGGTAATTTGATAATTTTAGCTTAATTGGGCTTAAATAAGGCTAAGGGGTAATTTGAACATTTTAGCTTAATTGGGTTTAAAGGAATGTTAGGGGTATTTTGATAATTTTGGCTTAATTAAGCTTGAAGGAAGGCTAGGTTTGTTTTGACAGGCCAAAAGGGAGCAGTGTAGGGCTATAAGAAGAAGTGGGCCTACAAGGCTCGTTTTGGCCCTAGCTAGCTAGAGAGGGTTGTACAGTCCATATCAATGTTGTACATATCTGTACGAACTAGCCAGAGCTGTACAACCCTATTCCATTATATAAACCCCTCTGAAAGTGACATGTCTCATTTGCATAGTTCCTCTTCTCTCTCTTACTTCTTTCTCTCAAAGACTCTAGCTCTTAAGTTCCTTACCTTTTTAGGCAATTACCATGGTCGAATACCACGATGATCAAATGTTCGGTATCTATGAGGAGTTTCTCGATGACGACATCCTGACCTTGGATGCCCTGGAGCAGCTACGATCCCAGTAGGGATTCACGTGGGTGAACCCACTGAAGGGCAAGACCTTGAAGATGATTCCACATGGCTTTCCCCAAGCTAGTGACATACCAATGATCTATAACTTGTGTCGTCACCATGTAAGAGCGGTAGATATTTTTCTCTTTTTTCCCTTAATTTATTTTATTTTTCATCCATCTCACCATAATAAATTTTTGGTGTTGCCCCGAAATTTCTTTTTTCTTGCAAACAATAAGTTAGCCTATAAAATATTTAGGAATAATTTCTAGGTTAGCTTATAAAATATTTAGGAATAATTTTTCATCCATCTCACCCTTTATTTTCAGTGAAGTTTATTTTCTATCTATCAGTCTGGTTGGTTGCTTCGATTTGTGTCCACTTCAAACCTTATTTTGTGTTGTACACAAAAACAATTAAGAATAATTAATAAAATCATTTATGAAAATTAGGGTACATACCTGGGATTATAAATAATTTATGCATCCATTAAGACTTATCGGTCATTTGATTCTTTCTTTATGGATATCCAACTTTTTCTTAAGGAAACTATTTTCATAATTCCCTCTAAACGTATAATTAACCGCGGCAACCAGGACATGTTGTTTCTTTGCCTGCAAATTCAAACCTTGTTGATTTTTTGTTCTTTGACTTTAATGATTGTATAAAAACTATTAGATGTTTTCCATTATTCATTCACTTTTCCTCTTTTTCTTTTGTTGCAAGGGATTATCGCCTTACAAAAGGGAGGTGTGGCTGTCGGTCCTACTAAAGAGTGAGGACGAACACTGCACCTTCGGGTCCAGGCTCATATGGAGGGCACAAGTGTCTAAGCTTTCCTATGGATGTTAACAGATAAAAAGTTGAAGGTCGACTTAGTGATGATGCATACACCAGTGAAGCCATAAATGGACACGACTCATACCTTCCATCTTCCCTTGATTAACGAGGTATGATCACTCTTGGAGACTTCACCTTCCTGATTGGACTGCTGTTCATAGGTATTCTTATAGTCACAAGTTTTAGGATTCATAAGCCAGTACTCTAAAAGGACTACTTGATTAGGGTCTTGGGTTATGTTCCCTTGCTCAAGGGAAGCAAGACTGTGGCGAGGTCCAGCATACGGACTGGTGCACCCCAGGTTACTGGCGATAACTCAGGTGAAGTGGTTGACTAGTATGCATATTGTTTTCTATTGTATGTCCCATCGGGGGTCTTATTCTCCAGCACTTCTGACGTGGCTAAACTTTGTCTAGTGTCAGCTCTGGAGGACCTTGGCTTGCTGCATCATTTTGACTAAAGATCGATAACATTGGCATACCTCTACTAATATCTCAGTTGGTGTTCCTAAGGCACAAGATACAAGTGCAGTGCCTAGAGGGTGCTCATCGTAAGTACTTTTCAATTGCTTTCGTGTTTGATTTCCATTTGATTATTCTAAGACTCATGTTAGCTTTGCTTACAGGCATAGGGCATTGAGCTAGGATTGCTGAAAGGCCTCGACCCTAAGGAAGAGGTAGATGGTAGCTATCCTCATTTCTTACGGTGAAGCATCGTGTCTTACACAAAGTCTTTTGTAGCTGCCAGGAGTGCTCACCTGAACACAATTACTCTACACTAGGTACTTCTCCTTACACTGATAAAATGTATGTGAGTTATGATTATTGGCCTTTTATTATTTGGTTTTATATTCATAGTGGTTCTCTATTTTTACTTTAATTGCGTCTTGACTAGAAGAATCCCTTGGAGATGTGGCCTTTAAAGGCGGTTGAGGCAAATTGCATCTCTTATGGTCGTTGTCTGATGGTGGGGCCCTCTATCCAAGAGAGGTACCTCAGGGAGCTCATCTTCTGCTAACACAGGGGCCTAAATGAGCAACTTGTCCTATAGCACTTGCTCATGAGCCTGATCTAAGTGAGGGATCTTGAGGGCACGGATCTCGCCACAACATTGTATTACATGTTAAGGGAGCATATATCTTTTGCTAGTACTTTCTATATGCCCTGGATGGTTGGAGCGCTTGTAAAGAATCTTCTTTTGTTTAAGGCTGCTATCCGGGCATTTCCTCAGTACGCGTCTGATAAGGGAGTTGTCTTACAACACAAGAGTCGAGGCACCACTACGCAGGTTGCATGACTACCTGTTGCCCTAACCTCTATCTTTGTGTCTAGTGTTGCTATTACCTGGGGTTGCAAATGGGCTTGTGGCTTCAAGAGACATGAAGCCCGTGGTGGTAGGTGACCTAGCCTACATGCCAAACAGTCTTATGGAGTCATGCATGGCTTTATTGACTGGGTTGATGATGTTGTTACGGATCACCTGGTCTACTTATGCATTCCAACCAGTCGAGACCACCCACATAAGTATTTCTTCTTTGTTTCCTTGTATGTTAACTCTAATGTGAGCTTTCTAGTTAACGTGTTTCCTTTTCTTCTTTCGTTGAACCCTCACATCTAGGTTGAAGCATGGTCGATCTGATCACCGTTCTGAAAAAGATTGTGACATAAAAATGAGCTTCATAAAAGTTAGTATAAAAGTAATGCATGTATGCATGTTCATGACTTGTGTTTTATGTGTGCAATGTTCTATTCATCCTTACCGTTGTATTTCTTGTAGGAGATGATCTAAAGCCTGAACCGCGAGATCAAAGAGAAGGATCAGTGTCTAACGAAGGTGGAGATTGAGACCTTAGCCTAAGCAACTGCGAAATAAGGGTATACAATAATGGACGATGAGGCAAAGGATTTTGATGCGACCTCTTCTAGAAGCAAAGGCAGTTGAGCTGTGGAGACCCTTACCACTTATTAGTTGTTAGGATATTTTTTTCCTTCTTTTTCTTATTTTTCATTATTTGGTTTTATACTCACAATGGTTCCCCATTTTTGTTGCAGCTACATCTCGACTGGAAGGGCCCTATGAAGATGTGGCCTCTGGAGGTGGCTGAGGTATATGCCTTATCTTATGGTCATCGTTTGATGGTGAGGCCATCCATCCAATAGTGGTACCTTAGTGAGCGTGATAGTTCTTTATTTTTAAGTATTTTTTAGGGCTAATTTTATTGTTAATTGAGTCTAACTTGAAAAAAATACTAGTTAATGTCTCACTTTTGGCTTATATTTTGTAATTATACAGAAAATCCTGGAAATTGGAGCTTATTGATGATTTATGAGAGTTTTCTAGGTGAAATTACACAGTTTCAGAAGTTCAAAGACCAAATAGAAATTCAACTATTTAGGGACCAGTTTTGATATTTTTCAGATAGAGTTTAGTCCAATTTCCATTTTAATTAGGAAGAGCCCAAGAGTCCATGCATGAGAGAAAACTTCACCGACTCCTATTCAGAAGAGAGGAAGTTTGGTTTGTTATGATTCCTAATTGGTGGAGTATGATATTTTTCTTATTTTAAAGGGGAATAAGAGACTATAAATAGGGGAGGAAGTTTTTGTAAAAAAAAAAAAAAGGAGAATTATTATTATTTTTTTAGAGACTTTTGCTTTGTTTTATTTCTAGAGAAGAATCTATCCATAAGAGAAGGATTATTGGTCAACTATCAAGTTTGAATAGAAGAATACAAGGGTTTTATTATGAAAACTTTTCTATTTTATTTTCTCTTTATTTTGATGTTGGTTAGTAATTCAATTATGAACTAAATTAATTAAGCACTTGGGTATGATGAACCCTAAGATGAGTTTTCAATTGTGATTTTTTAGATAATACAATCTTTTCATTATGTTATGGAATTCAATTGTGTTTACTCTTTATTTCCTTGAATTGATATATCTGAAATATTGATTCTTGTTGTAATTCTTTAAACTTAGATTGAGAAATCAAGTTATTGAATAGATTTAACACAATCGAAAGGAGTTGCATGTACCCCTAGAGATTGGATAACATAAATCTTTCAGATTAGGGTCAAACCTAATAGTGAAATTCAAGGAACCATAATGCAATTTTAGAGGTTTTAATTAGGAAGATATTCTAATTAATCAACCTAGAATTAGATGTTTATGATCTTGAGAAAGACTTTAACATACTAAAGGAATTTTCAAGGTTCCATAAACATTAAATTAGAATGTATTGTCGGAAAATCAATTTCTTAATAAGTCTTAAAGGGATTCAATACTTGACTGCTATTTGTCATATTGATCACATTTTTCCCACTCTCTAGTTCATATTTTCATTATTTTATTTTGCTGAATTATTTTATTTTAATTAGTTAATTAATTCACTTAAAATTACCGGTTAAATAATAGAGAAAGAGCTAATACTAGTACTTTTAGTCTTTAAAGAATCGACACTCAGTACTCCTACGCTATACTATACTCCATAGGTACACTTGCCTACTTGATTTATAGGTGTTAGCCTTGGACTCATATCAAGTTTTTGGTGCCGTTGACGAGGACTAAAATATTAAGAACACTTTATATCTATTAATTTAGCCAATTTTTCTTTTTTTGTAATTTTTTCATCCTATTTTACCCTTCTTGTTTTAATTTTGTTGTGGTTTCTAGTCTTTTCAAAGGATTTAGCGGTATATGACTCGAAGCAACACAACTGATCTGGACCTAAAGATCCTGAAATAGAAAAAACTTTCCATCAAAATTTAAAACAAAAGCATCAAGAAAAGATTAAGCATAATCAAATGGTTGATCGTCAAATGACTATGTTTGACTACGCGAAACCCATTGTGACAGATGTTGGAACAAGCATAGTGAGACCCACTGTTGCAGCCAATAATTTTGAAATCAAGCCGAATATCATTCAAATATGCAGCAGTCAGTACAGTTTAATGGTTTGCTAGACGAGGATCCAAATTCCCATCTGGCTGATTTCTTAGAAATATGCAACACTTTCAAGATCAATGGAGCTCTGGATGATGCCATTCGTTTAATGTTATTCCCATTTTCATTAAGGGGAAAGGCCAAATGGTGGTTGAACTCACCTCCTAAGGGTTTTATTACTACATGGAACCAGATGACAGAGAAGTTCTTATTGAAGTATTTTCCACCTGTGAAGTCAACAAAATTAAGGAATGATATCTCTTCATTCATTCAATCGGATTTCGAGTCACTTTATGAGACATGGGAACGCTTCAAAGATTTGTTTAAAAAGTGCCCACAACATGTGTTGGATACTTGGGTTTAGATTCAGTCATTTTATTGTGGATTGAATCACATGACTTGTAAAATGATATATGTAGCGGCAAGAGGTTCTCTCAATAATAAGACACCAGATGGTGCTCAAGCATTGATTAAGGAGATGGCAATGAACGGAT
>CATIWR010038267.1:0-40349 GCA_949677035.1 Omphalea diandra | reverse complement strand
GAATGGTTTGAAATTATGCATGTCCTTTTCCATGCTTTTAGGTGGGTGTTGTCCCAGATGAGAAATTACTTGAACTTCTGGAGTTATCAATGTCTTCAGAGACTGCAGAAACAGTGAAAAGAGCCAGGGACTTGATGGACTCTGGTGTTGATCCAATGGTTTTGATGTCTCAACTGGCAAGCCTCATTATGGATGTCATTGCTGGAACTTACAATTTTGTTGATGCCAAATATAACGATTCATTGTTTGGTGGAAGAAACAGTGAGTACCAACTCCTCAAGCCATAGGCTGTACATAAAATAATCATTAGTGAATTTGAAGTTTATTCTTTAGCACATGAGATTCATGCATGCACATTTAACACTTCCGGCAAATTGCATTCTCCATATTTCGTAATCCAGCTGACCAGATGCTGTGTATTCCCTGTTAGCTTCCTTATTGATTTCTGGTTGTGGTTATAATATGAAAACATGATCCTTCACTTCATATTTTCATCTTTTTTGGGAAAGGATTTTCGAGACACGAGGAAGCAGGAATGTTTTGTTGTATTTGAGAATATATTTTAGAACTTCTTTCTTTTGAGTATTAGGGTGGGGGATGTGACAACTGTGCTTTAGTGTGCTGAAATTGATTGTGTCTGACTATTTCACCTGATTTAAACCTTATCCATCTTAATGACCTGGTCCTATCTTAATCTTATAAATTGCTCAACCAAAAACATATGAAGATAATTGTGTATGTGGACACACAGTGGGTTTTCCCTCCTCAGTGTAATTAACTATTTGATATGGATGGCTTGATTGTTTTTAGTGACTGAAGCAGAACTGGAGAGGTTAAAGCATGCTTTGAAGCTTCTTTCTGAGGCTGAGAAACAGCTACGGGTTTCAAGTGACCGCTCAACCTGGTTCACGGTTACTCTTTTACAACTTGGTTCACTGCCTTCACCAGATCTTACCCTGTCAAGCAGCAGTAGGAGACAGAGCTCTAGAACAACTGAGGAGGATCCTGCAAGTGCTTCGAGAGAAATAACCATGTACAAGCGGAAGTCAGATGCTCAGTATTTTCCTTGTAGATCAAGTTCACCAGTTTCCTTATACAAAACAACAAATGGAAATTCCAGCAATCAAGGAGAATTTTGTTTTAGCTCTAAGCCCCCTCCCAGTAGATCAATGGATAGCTGTACGTCATCTGCTTCACAGGATGATGAACTGGTTGAACATATGCTATTTAGATATAGAAATTCAGACAAGTTGGATCACATCTGGGAAAAGTGTATAGCAAAGTGTCACTCAAATACACTTAGGCAGCTGCTACATGCTCATGGAAAGCTCTTCTCCATATCTGAAGTTGAAGGTATATTCATAAGATTTCCATATAAGAATGCATGTTCTCCTCTTCTCTGTCTGGGAAACCTTACAGTAATTCAAAGTGCTTGTTAGTGACCCTGAAGGATATGGGATGAAAATTCTAAATGAAGTGCATATATGGTAGATATTTTTTTCCCAAATAGAGTATATCTAGCTAGTTATTTTCTCATTCCTAACATAATCGATTGAGTGAAGGATATTTATCAAGATTAGTTGTATGCTATTCGGTAAGGTTATTTTCTCTATTGCAAAATTGAGATATCATGCAGCTATCCTTGCAATGATGTTTTTCCCTTCGGATTTTCTACTTGTGCTTAATAATATGATCTACAGTCATGCTTATGTGTAGTGGAGTCTTTTATGATCAATCTCATTTTCCTGCTGCTTATCAATGAGTATTCTTATTTTTTTTTAATTTAATTTATACAAGTAATTTTTTAAAGTTTAATTTATATAAGAAAACTTACAAAATTTCTTATGGAACTGCAAAATATATATTATATGGGCAACTAATGTCATTTCCAAATTTTGAAGCAATAACTTCAACTCCTATTGTTAATGAATTCATCTGTCACTTTGCGTACTAGTAAATAGTTTACCTGAACACCCCAAAGGGCTTGGGCATCAATTTTTGACAGTTTACTGCCTATTTTGTTCATGTGTAACTTTAATTTTACTTTTGAGAATCATAAAAAACATTATGCCATATATCTATCAGTTAACTAGTAAGTCATACACCTTACTAGTTTTTTCTATTTACCTCTCCATGTTTTGAATTTGGTATTTCTTATAATTTTGAACTAAAAAAGCTGAATTAATTTTGGTATTATACACATTTTAATCTGTAATATGTTAGTGTATGTGATGTAGTTAAAAACAATGATTGAATCACTTCATTTTGAATCCAAACTAATTCTGTCTTTGTACATATGGTTCAAGCTGCATATTAGTATATGTCATGGGGCTAAAAGAATCATTGAGTTGCTTCAATTCCAAGTTCATATTTGGTAACTTCACAAGAAAAAAAATGAGCTCATCTGTATTGGGATGCATTGACAGTCTTTTTATACATGCAAATTGATTGCATGTGATGGCTCCTGCGGCAGGTGAAGTAACAAGAGCTAAGACTGGTAATGGTTGACATCCAAAGTGTCCTTAGCAATGGAGATCTCTGTGTTTGTATAAATGCATGCATGTCTATCTTTCAGTGTGCCATTATACTTGATTTTGATATGGTTTTGCTTGCAGGTGTTTTGGTTGTTTATGTTGCATTTGGGGATGAAGATATTAAAGTGAGAGCTGACAGGTTTATGAGCAGTATCACAAATTCAATTGAAATGGTCCTCAGATGCAATGTAGAGGTGAGAATTATCCTTGTACCTGATGGTGAAGATTCTATGAATCGTGTGAATCAAGGTGAGTTACAAGGTCAGAAGCGGGCAGAAGCAACTTTGGCACTTGAGCTGGAAAGAAAAGCAAATTGCTTGAACCCAGCAAATGGTAATGCTGACTCACAACAAGAGTCCTTAAAAATATCCACAGGAAGCTTTAATGATTTGGAGGGGAAGCTGAAAGGTGGATCAGGAGATTATATGAAGTCCTTATCTTTGCTGGGTGGTTCTTTTCAGTCTACTGCTCTATCAACAGAGTTACTGCCTGAAGCCAATGCTGAGAATGGTGGTTTGAAAGAAAGGAGGCAGGAATTACCAATGAAGAGAATAGAATCCATCATCCATGAGCAGAGATTGGAAACTGCTTGGCTACAGGCTGCAGAAAAAGGAACCCCTGGATCATTGAGTCGATTGAAACCTGAGAAGAATCAGGTACTCCCTCAAGAGGACATCTATCATGACAATCAAATGGAATCTGCAAGTTCAATGGGCCTGTCATCTCAGCATTGGGAAGATGACTTAAATCACGAACTTAAAGTTTTGAAGATGGAAGATCAGATGGTGCTTTGTAAGGACCATATAGGGAAAAGGGCTGATCGTTATCCAATATCTCCCAGCTTGTTGCATGATAGCAACTTTGTGGGCTATCCTATCAAAGAGAGCCTGTGAGTCTTTTGCTGATATCTTTTCTTGTTTTTGTGATCTGCAATTGTTATTAATTCTACAAAAGCTATTATCTTATATAACATTTTAACACTTAATGTTTCTGAATTGGTCATTAGCAAATTAGGTTGCTTACATTGGTGAAACGGTTCACCCTTTTGGATGCATTTCCAAATCTAATTCATGCACAAACACATCGCTGACTTATTATAGTATTTTCTCAGGAAAATCTTACAGAACCCATTTGCTTAATTAGAGAATAGCAAGGAGACATTGCTTGTCAAAAATGCCTTTGGGCGCTGGTTTTTGAGAGTTCTATGCTTTAAAGGCTAATATAAAATTCCATTACTGTGTCAATATAAACCTTTTATATTTTAAAAAGTTTTGTTGTTATTCGATTTTCATTTTGGACAGATGGTTCATTTAACAAAAAAAAAAAAAAAAGGTGTCTGTTAACGTGTGAGCTAATTTGTTAATTGAAAGATTCCTAAGCATATCAAATAAGCTATGTACTCGAGCTATCTCTCTGTACACCCAATGCTTGTGTATCAACATGGGTGATCAAACTAGAGGTGCATTGGATAATTGAGATACGAGTCAGAAGAGTTGAGGGTTCTTAATCTAAGGGTAATGCAGGAAGAAATCAGAGGTTGTATAGTATAATATCTTACTCTGTGGGAAAGTTTTCAGACTTAGAGTAAGATATATGTGTGTGCGTGCGTTTATGTTGCTTCTGTCTTCAGCATCATTATTTCTGCTTAACGAACACTTGTTGGATCCCTCTTAAACTCATTCTTGGTTTCACTTTAGGGGATACGAATCAAGTTCAGCAAGCGGAGGTTGCAGCAGACTTTTCTGTTGGAATGCCAACAGATCTTGTAAAGGAAAGGTAAAGCTGTTTCCCATTGTTTCTTCTCTTTTTGTAAGAGCTGTCTCTCGTTTTGTATGATTGATTAATTTCTGTACTTGGACAGGCTAAAGGGAACCCAGTTCGCACCAGACATAAAGGTGGAACATTTTCATTGTTTGGGGAGTGTGGGAAGCATAAGAAAACAGATAGTAGGAGTAAAAGATAAAAGGGACAAAAGATATAATGTTTGGCTTTTTAGCTACCATGTTTCTTACTTCACATATATATTTTTTCCCCTTAGTATTTATTTTTTGGGCTAAAGCCATTTATTAAGGATATATATATCTATGAGGAAAATGTTTTTAGGTAAAGGTCTTTTTCTGTCAGACTATCTCCACTCATTTTTTATTGGATCAATAAAAGAAACATGGGAGTACTCGCAGGATCTCTTGGTATTAGTAGTTCCCACATGGTTTAGACAAATTTTCTTTCTTTGCTCTACTTGTTTCTTCTTTCAATTTGTTTGAGAACAGCAGAAGTCTGATTAGTTATTGCTCATGTTAGAGTGTGCTTATTAAACAGTAAGATGCACGATCAATTATCTAAGCCAGCACCTGCACATCTTGTTTTAGAACTCTACTACTGAATTGCACTTGTCTTCAACTATTGCCAAGATTACTACAAACACCTTTACATCTTTCTCAATAGGTGTTGGTTCCCTCGAGTCTTAACAGATTCAACTTTTTTTACTTGGGCTAATTTCATTACGGCTTAAGCACAGATAAGTTGGGTGATTTTAAATGACGAACCTTATATTTGGTAGCCTGAATTCAAAGCATAATTAATCATGAGAATTTGGTCGTCTGAATTCAAAGTATAATTAATCAAACAAATTTGGTAGTTAAGGTGTGTAATTTTCTGAACTTAATAACTCGGGTTTGATCTCCTACTCACTTTAGTTATAAATTGATCGGTATGCAATCCACAATATTAATCTACCAAACCAGAAAATTAATGGAGATGTTGAACTAATTTATTATACAGCTAATTGCTTTTTTAGGTAATAACCAACATCAACTCATTAGGCTGTTCATCGGTGTTTTTGATTTGGTTCAATTCAATTTTTAACAAAACTATATTAATCAAATTTTAAATTTATAAAAATCAAATTGAATTAAAATTATTTATGAGCCGAATTAAACTTAGTTTAATTTAATTAGTTCGAATCAAATTTTTTAAGAAAATGTTTAATTGAAATTATATTTTTTTAATTATTTATATGCATAAAACTTATTATATATATATATATATTTATTTATTTATATATACTTAACTACCAAAAAAAAAACGTGAACTGTGTTTTCTAAATTTATCCCTTACTTTTCTGAACGCTTGCTCTTACCAGTCAAGCTTTATGGATTTAAATTGGATCAAACTTGTGCATTTAGGGAAGCATGCTTACGTCTAATTAGGTGTCCAAAAGTCATTCTATCACACGATTTGAGATTTTTCTGTAATTTACAACGCAAGCATATTCATTATTTATCACCCATAGAATGCTAGTTAACGGCTTAACCGTGTTCTGATGTCGCAGTTGTCCATGAGAATATGGCAACAACCAACCAATGTTGATCAATTGAGACAGCGTCATGTACATCTCATTCAAAATTCCCTCCACCATCACAACTATAACTATTGGGTCTCCCTTCTTATCACCCCCTGCACATGCGTCCACGCGCCCCCACTTTACAGCTGTCACATTTTCAACTCTATACCATACGAAACTGTCCATGTCTTCACTCGCATGTTCATATACTACTCCCAGTTGGGTGCCCAAAATGAAATCCTATCTTTCTTTAAACATATGCAATGCTATGGCTATGTTAAAGTTGCTGCCTTTGAATACCCACTTGTGATAAAATCTAATGGTGAAGATGGGATTTTGTTCCATGCCGATAAGCCATGGAAATGATCCCTATATTCGTAATGTGCTATTGGATTTTTATGCTAAACATGGTCCAATTGACGATGGTAGGAAACTGTTTGATGAAATGTCTGAGAAAGGTCTCGCGGATTGGAATTCTATGATTTCTGGGTATTGGAAGTGCGGAAATAAAACTGAAGTGTGTAATATTTTCAATATGATGTCTGAGAGGAATGTTATAACTTGGACTGCAATGGTTACTGGGTTTGCAAAGATAAAAGATATGGATAGTGCAAGGAAGTATTTTAATGATATGCCTGTGAAAAGCGTCGTTTCGTGGAATGTGATGATTTCAGGCTATGTACAGAATGGATTTGCAGAAGAGGGTTTGATGTTATTTTGTGATATGCTGAGTTCTGGAGTTCAGCCTAATGAAACTACTTGGACTACTATCATTTCTTCTTGTTCATTGTGTGGTGATTCTTGCCTTGCAGAGTCGTTAGTGGAAATGTTTCACAGGAAGAGGGTCAAGTTGAATAGTTTCGTTCAGACAGCTTTGCTCGATATGTATGCAGAGTATGGGAATCTTCAGGCTGCTAAGAATCTTTTTAATGAGCTGCGGGTTTATAGGAATTCTGCTACATGGAATGCCATGATTTCGGCATATATAAAAGCCGGTGGCTTGAATCCGCTAGAGATCTCTTTGATAATATGCCAGAGAGGGATGTTGTTTCATGGAATACAATGATTGCAGGTTATGCTCAAAATGGGCAGTCAGCGATGGCAGTAGAGCTTTTCAAGGAAATGGTTAGTGCTACAGACTTCCGACCAGATGAAGTGACAATGATGAGTGTTTTCTCAGCATGTGGGGACCTTGGCGCTCTGGAATTGGGTGCTTGGGCAGTTAATTTTATCACTAAATACAAGATTATTAACTGTTTCGGTATATAATTCTTTGATTTTCATGTACTCAAAATGTGGAAATATGAAGCACAAAGGATCTTTCAAGAAATGGAAACAAGCGACGTTGTTTCCTTTAATACTTTGATTGCTGGGTTTACTGTTCATGGCCAGGGCAGTGAAGCTGTAAAACTATTGTTAACCATCAAAGAAGAAGGTATCGAACCAGATTGTGTAACATATATTGGTGTCTTGACGGCATGCAGCCATGCGGGATTAGTGGAAGAAGGCCATAAGGTCTTCAATGCAATTAAAAGTCCTGACGTAGATCACTATGCATGCATGGTTGGCTTGTTAGGTCGAGTTGGAAAGCTAGATGAGGCAAAAAGACTAATAGATAGCATGCCAATGAAGCCGCATGCTGGAGTCTATGGTTCTTTTTTAAATGCTAGCCTCATTCATAGAAGAATTGAACTTGGGGAACTTGCTGCAAAGATGCTCCTTGAGCTTGAACCACAAAATTCAGGAAATTATGTTTTGCTCTCTAACATATATGCTTCAGCAGGGAGGTGGGAAGATGTCAACACGGTCAGAGAAATGATGAGGAAGGGGAGAAGTGGAGAAGACAACTGGATGGAGTTTGGTGGAATACAAAGGTAAATTGCACATGTTCATGGTTGGGGACAGATCACATGAACAATCCAATGATATTTATAAAAAATTGGCAGAACTGGGACACAAGATGAAAAGGCAAGGGTATATAGCTGATAAGAGCTGTGTGCTAAGAGATGTTGAAGAGAGAGAGAAGGAATACATGGTGGAAACTCATAGTGAAAGACTGGCCATTTGCTTTGCCCTCCTTGTAGCATGGGCAGTGATTAGGGTAGTAAAGAACCTAAGAGTATGTTTGTTTTGCCATACTGCTATAAAAATGATCTCCAAACTAGAGAGAAGGCAGATTTCTGTGAGAGATAACAGCAGATTTCACCATTTCTTAGACGGGATATACTCTTGCAAGGATCATTGATAATACGGTGGAATCAAATCTGATATTGCCATGCTAATAGATGAACATAGCTGACGTGATTTCCCAATGCAAGTAATATTGTGGAGGTTACAAGCAAATAGAGTTAGTGGTTTTTGGTGAGGGAATATAGAGAAAAAAAAAATTTGACGCTCAGACTAGTACCGTTGTTGTTCTTGAGGTTGCCATATTGATGCTTACTTCACATTGCATTTTCCTACTACTTAAAATGAAGTTGGCAGATCCTTTATTATCTGAGACAGCTTCTTCTCACGAGTTTGTCATTGAAATGGAAGAAAGCTTTGGATTATGGACACCAAAGTTGTGAGTGAATCGTGGCCATTGCTTCTTGGCTATAGCAATGAGGGTAATCCTTCTTCCTTCAGGGCATGTAAAGCTTTGTATATTCTCCATAAATGGAATATGAATTTCAAATCCAGCTTTTCTTGGAGAAGTTGGCATCCAATGGTGAATGGTGAATTCAGTTCAAAAAGGTTTATATAGAGGGCATCGAGAATCACATTATCTCAAAGTTAACACTTCATATTTGAAAAAGAAAAATCCCAGAGCAACAAATGAGAAGACAAGAAAATCTGAAAACAGGATGTGGGTACAAGCTTAGCAAAATATAACAAATTGTCTGGTGATTCTGAGCATTTTATTGAAATTACAGAAAATTTTAGCAATGTTGTATTAAAAATGCACATAGTAAGACTTGTCCACTAATTGGGCTTTCGAATTGGAGGCTTGTGGGCTTTCATGTGCTTCACATTAGGTTCACCCCCACCAAAGTGGCCCAGGTGTCTCTTAATTATATGCCCTTCTTTTTTCCCGATGTGGAAAGGTCCACATTCACCACAATCTTATTTCTACAATAGTTATTGTACTTTTAATATGCACAAAGTTTCATGTTTATTTTGTTCTTCTATGAGGGCACCTGAAGCCTCATCTAGCTGAAGTGGGGATAACTTACAAAAATCATTTTTTAAAATGTGTCGATGTGATGCTAGATTTGTAGAACAAGCCAAAGCTTGGTCAAGGTGTCTTTGCTTGCCTACAACAAAAATAAATGATTAAATGAGGTAGCTCAAAGTTGAAACCTGAGAAGATGGACTGAGAATCAACAATTTGTTTTAAGGACCCTGATTTAGAGGAGCTACGATATGATTGGAAACATAATCCTGTTTTTGTTGGCTTTATACCGCAAAGATGTCTAAAAATTATTTCGTATGTTATATTCAATATTTTATAATTAGTCATATGATTATCTTGAAAAGTAATAGTACTTGGTTCTCCATTATCTGTTAAAGTAACAAGTTGATTAATTGAAATTCATTGAATTGATTTGTTGTGGTCACGTAATAGTAGTTGATGCTGATTTTCTTGAATAGGATAAATTTTAATATCCTATCAGAAATAGTTAGTTATATAGTTTATCAGTAGCATTTCGTAATTTTTTTTATAATTTTATATCCAAAATGTATTAAATAAATTCCTTCTGATTGAATGATTCACTATCTTGTTCTAAACTCAATTTATAAAAGAAATTCTCCTTAGACAAATACTTAGTTTTTGCAATATTTTCGTGATCGGATTGGATCGGTAAAATCGAGAATTGACTAATTGATGGATCTAAAAAGTAATTCAAAACTGGATGAAGAAAAAACCAATTAAAATTGGAAAAAAATTGATAAGAACCAAGAAAATGGAACTAGAATCAACTCATTTGTTTTCAAATGACATTATTTTGAGCTTTCAATCAAGGGATTAAAAAAAGGGACGTCTAAACCTAGTGTTCTTCCATCTTGAGTTTTTAAATGCAACCACTAAAATACAATTACTCAAATCTAACACTTTTTTCTTGTTTTCTTTTCGTGAAGAACAAATTAAAGCTCTAGTCATCTCCAATTTGCATGTGGTGTGCATTGGTTAACATTCTCAAATAAGGTGAAACAAGTAGAATTTGCTTCATTTTCATTCTTGCTAGACATTATTCCTAGAATCTTTAAAGAAAAGAGGATTGTGCCTTTTTTGTTGGCAAATAATGGAAAATAAATAAAGAATTGTTCTTGATCTTTAACTTGATATGTAGAATTTTGAGTAATTTTGGAGGATCAAATGCCAAGAAAATTTTCAAGATGACATACGTTGCATTATAATGCTTAAATTTCTAACTATGAGTGATCATAGATGCTTACTTTTAAGAAATTTTATGCTATTAGGTAGAGTATGTGTTGGCAAAATTAACTTCAAACAACAAATAATATGAACTAAAATTTAAGGGGAAGAACACAAAAAATATGCTTTATTGATCCATATAAAGAAGTTACATCACTTACACAATAAGGAGTTCTCACTAACTCTTCCATAATCTCAGGAAGATTGTCATTAAGGTATGGCATAAAGTAGGAGACCATACTTCTTGCATTAACAAATAAAAAAGTACCTTTTACATAGGATTATATATTATACCAGAGTTGGTTAACAAGCAAGCATACAAAAAACTTCAAATTCCAACCTTACAATCAACATGTAGTAGTAATGAAATAGGGTTGCAAAACACCAACTATAACTTCACTCCTTGATTCTAGAGCTAGGATGGACACCAAACATCTCCCTTAGCTTTTTGAATATTCCTTTATGAAGTCCCTTTGTTAGAATGTCTACTATCTAATCTTCAAGGTTGCAATGAAAGAGCTAAATTTCACCTTTTTTCTCTACCTTCTCAAGAAACGGTACTTCACCTTAATGTGTTTTATGTTTCCATGAAAAATTAGTTTCTTGGAGATGGCAACAGTAGATTTATTATCACAAAAGACCTCAGTTAACTTTATTTGAGCTTTATTAAGGTCTGTTAGCAGCTTTCTTGTAAAGATTGATGAATTTTCATGCCAATGAAGTAAGTCATCTTGCCAAGGTCATTAATCTCAAATCCCTCTTCATTTGAATTTTAAAATCATCTATGAGATTGGCCTTACTTCCTGTAATCAACAAATCATCAACATATAAAGAAATAATCAAGATACCTCTATCCTTTTGCTTCACATATAATGTAGCTTTATTATAGCTTTTGGCAAAACCAAGCTTTAATAAGAACTCATCAATTCTGCTATACCAGGCTTTAGGTGCCTACTTGAAGCCATGCAAGACTTTCCTTAACAAATAAAATTTATTTTCTTCATTCTTTATCACAAAACCTTCAGGTTGGTTCACATAAATTTCTTCTTTAAGACTGCCATTGAGAAAGGCTGATTTGACATCCAATTGATGCACCAACCATCCCTTGTGTGCTGCAAGTACAAGAGCACTTGATGGTATCAAACCTTGCCATTAGTGCAAATGTCTTATTGAAATCCACTTCAAGTCGTTGAGAGTATCCTTTCACAACCAACTTTGCCTTGTGCTTGTATATGGTGCCATTAGGGTTCAACTTCAGTCTAAACATCTTATGAGTGCCTCGATGGTTTTTGCTCGAATAAGTGAAATTTTACTTGCAACTTCATCCTTTTATCGATCAATGAATGGTTGAGAAGACATGGGTTTTCACATTGGTGATAACCCCAAAATATGACATGCCTTGGATCAGCGAAGGATCCTTTAAGCCTTGCGTGAGTTTAAAAACCCATTTGTCTGAATGATGGTCATCAAGGGACCAAGGTCGGATTGGTATTCTCTTAAGAGTATGGAGTCACCACTCGACTTTGGTCGGGACAAGAGTTTGGGAAAGGCAAAATCTGAACCTAAACTAAGTCAATTAGAAGACTCATTTTATCTTCACTCCATTAGAGATTGGATTCAAAAATTAGGCACGACTTAAGAAAGAGGTTAGACACCCCTAAACTGCTCAAATATTGAAATCTAGCATTCGGGTATCTTTGGTTCACCTTTAATATTTTAGTCGAGTTATTGATTAGTCGAATTAATGGCCCTAGGCATGCATCTAATCGCAATACACTTGAACAAACCAAGTCACCAGCTTAAAGGGCCAAAGGGTCATGCATCATGGCCTAGGGGGTATCATACACCTCTTCATTCACATATAACATTCCAAAGAGGGGAGTTGGATCATATGACATGGCATAAGGAGTTTTACATACATTATCATCCATCTATCCAAACAAAAGTATCAAAAAAGGAGTGCAGGTCATACATTTTATGGTAAAGAGGGATAAACATACACATATCCATCACTCATGCTAACATGGAGTAATCATTGAGACCAACTTGTTGTTTAACTTAAATAAACCAACTACACCCAAAGAAAAAGAATAAGTTAGAATTCAAATGATAAAAGGATACAAAAATAAAATGAATGAATAAAACACAAAAATAAAGCCATATTACCATGTCTCCTACGTTAAAGTGCTTAGGTATGTATCCAAGTCAATAATATACACACTTTCACATCGCAAATCAACACACAAAACAAAATTGAAATGCATGAATCATGAACAATCAAAGAGATGAATATGCAATGCAAAGCATACTAAGAGGATATTGAATGGCCTAAGGCAAAGATTCACCCAAATGAGATCCTACGGTTGTTGAACCCTCCTTCATATTGCTTACAAAGAGCTAAAACACCCATAGCATAACTAGTCATTACTAAAGATAGAATGCCAAATCAAGTAAAAGGATTGAAGGACTGAAACACTATTCAATTAGTTAGCACATAAACTCCCAACACATGGTAAGCTCTCAAGGTTGTTGGAATCTCAAGTTCCTCACTTGATCATGGCCCCGTGATGATTAAAACATAATCAAAACATCTCCTTCAAATCAAATGAAAGATCCCAAAAGCTTTTTGGTATGATAAACAACAAAACCATGTGGAACATAACCAAAACTTCATTTTTAAAGTGAATAAGGGTCCTAGGTCCTTAAATCTCATCATATTTTGCCACTGGCATTATAAAATATCATAAAAAATGCTTTAAAAGGAAAGATCCAAAAAAAAAGAAGAAAATAAACTTTACAAAAACTATCTACCAGGCAAATTGGGTCATTCAACCCAATATTAGGGTTGTACAGCTTACCATGAAGATTGCACAACCTCTTTTTTTTTTGGATTTTAAAAAACAAAAGAAGAAAAAAAGGGGGAAGAAGATGAGGGAGTTTGGGGAGTCCTAGACACTTTCTAATGATATCTTTGCCCTCAGAGGCATACAATTGGTCTAATATCCTCTAAAAAGCTCAAGGAATGGACAAAAAAAAAAAAGGAGATTAGACCTTTCTACCTTAGGAGTGATTAAAATGGGTTAGAGTTTAAGGTTTCTATGTTAAGTATGCTTTGAAAAGTAATTTTGGTAAAACAACCTTAGGATTTTCAAGCCTCCTCCCCCTCTTCAAATGAAAGGGATATTTATGAGTGTTAAATAAGCAAACCAGAATTTATAACTGTTCTAATCACATTATGAATGCATCCAATCAGAAAGAGCCAGATGGATCTCTTGGAATTAAGGTTTACATGCTGGTTGTATAACTAAGAATGGGTTGTACATCTAGTTATCAGGGTTATACAACCCTAGGGTTTAAGAAGGGGCTAATTCTAGAAGATTATGATGATTAAGGTTTCATGATGGGTTGTATAACCTAGCATGGTAGGTTGTACAACCTTGCTTAATGGGTTGTACCACTCATCAATCCTAGTGCAGTTTTAGGCTTGGTCTTGGGATTGATTTTTGGCTAAATTTTAGGTTTCTACAAGGTATCCTAAGGCCTTCCATCTCTTTCTTTGGAAATTCTCTTTGCAATATGGGGAATAGATTTGGTAATTTTCATCATTGGGCTTTTCATCTAGGGGTCCAAAATCTGATGCTTACATACCTAATTAATTCTAATTACATGTGCACCTTGAGGTTTTCCATTAATTTCTAAGTTCCAGTTATGTTAATTGCTTCAATTTCATCCTCCATAGCTATTCTCCATTCTAGAGCCTTGAATGCTTCTTCAAAGATGATTGGTTTTGCTATGGCACAATTGCATCTGCTGTAAACATCATCAAATGTTCTAGAGCCCTTCACACCAAGCTCATTTTCTGATTATAAGCTTCCTTCTTCAACAGCTTATTCTTGGGTTAAGTACCCATAATTTTGAATTTAGTTTGAAGGAACAACGACATATTTTTCCCAATCCCAAGCTGCAAGTTCATCAAACTTCAAATCTCTACTAACCATGATCTTTTAAGTCTTCAAGTTCAACACTTTGTATCCCTTTGAGTTTGTGTTATAATCAAGAAAGATTCCAACCTCAGACCTGTGATCAAGCTTGTCCCCCTTCACCTATGGAACAAGAACATAACAGATGCAACCGAAGACCCCGAGGTGACTCATAGTAGGTTTGAAACCATACTAGGCTTCATAAGGTGTCTTGCCTTCCACAGCATTGGTTGGAAGTTTGTTCAACAAATAGACTGGGGTATTAGTTGCTTCATCCTAGAATTGCTTTAGAAGATCTTTTTCAAACATCAAACACCTTGTCATGTTCATAATTGACCTATTTTTCCTTTCACTTACACCATTCTACTGAGATGAGTTAGTGGCATGATGATGGATTCCAGTCTTATATGATAGCTTTCAAACTAATGTAAGTAATCAACCTTAGTGTCAATATTGAATGAGCACATTGATTCTCAGCTTCAATTTTGAATCTCAAAAATGTGGTAAACACTTTAGATTTTTGCTTGAGAAAATAAATCTAGCAAAATTTGATTAGATCATTAATGAAAATTACATAATATTTACTCCCATTCAAAAAAGGAGTTTTCATTGGGCCCCATACATTAGTATGAACAATCTGGAGCTTTTCAGTAGCTCTCCAAGCTTGATTTGCTGGAAATGGTAGCTTAGTTTGCTTTCCCATTTGACAAACATTACAAACTCCATCATATTCATAGACAATTGGCATATCATTCACCATTCCTTTACTTTGCATTTGCTTCAAAGTAGAATAATTAAAGTGATCAAATCTCTAGTGCCAGAGAATGGTTTCATCAACAAAGCTTGCAAATGCTTTTGCTTCCATTCAATAAGGAAGCTCTTCCTTACCATATTTACTGAAAGAAGCTTAAAACCAAATGGATCATAAATATCACATCTACGTTTATGAAAATGTAAAGCATAATCCTTTTCAACTAATTGTCTCACACTTATAAGATTTTGTAAAATAAAACAAAATATCATCCATCAATTTGGTACTTGAGAGAGTTTCCACAATTGTTGCACCTTTTCCTTTCACTTCTAGTTGTTTTCGATCTCCAATCTTGACTTGTGAGAAATAACTCCTATTCAAGCCTTTAAACTTATGCTGCTCAGGTGACATATGATTTGGGCAACCATTGTTAATTAGCTAAGCTTATGAACAATTACAAGTTTCACAACTTTTTTCTTATTCAATTGCATAAACAACTTCTCTTTATGCACCTCCACAGTCTCAGTTGCTTGTGCTTATTGAGTTTGGGGCTACTAGTTTGTTTTGCACACCTTATCAACATGTCCCAACTATTTACAAGCTCTACATTGAACTCCAGGCCTGAACCAATAGTATTTTTCAACATGTTTTCTCTTATTGCAATAAGTATGAGGTGAATACTTGCTCTTCCTTCATTTTATCTTGCCTCCAACTTGGTCTTTCTTCTTCTTTTTTTTTTCCATCTTTTCACTAGTTTGCTTCTTGGAAGATGAAGATGAAGCATAAGATGGTTACTTGCTCCTTTGGCTTGTAACTAAAGTACCTTCAAAGACTTTTTCTTGCTTGAGGAGTTGCCTTTGTTCTACTGCTTGCAAGGAGTTTGCAAGTTCAGTTAAGGAAATTTGATTCAAGTCCCAAGAATTTCAAGTGATGAGATCTTGGATTCAAACCTCTTAGGCAAAGTAAGTAAAACCTTCTCGACAATTCTCTTTTCCTTTAGCTTCTCTCCAAGTAACCAAATGTGGTTCACCACCTTCATAACTTTATCAATATACTCTTTGATTGTCTTTGTCTTCTCCATCCTAGGAAGCTCGAAATCTCTTCTCAAGTTGAGAAGTTGCATTTGCTTTTTCATGTCACTCCTTTGGAACTCTTCTTGTAACTTGTTCCAAGCTTTTTTAGTTGTTTCACAAGCCATAATTCTTGTGAAAATAACATCATTAACAACAAAATGAATACAAGACAATGCTTTGAACTTTTTTGCTACTTCCTCATTGTGGTGTTTGATTTGATTCAAGGTGGGATTTTCAAGAAGAGGTTGAGAATCCTTTCCTATTTCAACAACTTGCCAGAGGTCAAAGGCTCTCAAGTAAGCCTTCATCTTCACAAGCCAAATTGGGTAGTCCTCACCATTGAAAACTATTGGAGTTACTCTAGTGAAGCTGCTGGAAGCCATAAACAAACTACTCTCTCATGTGTTTAAGGTTAATTTTAGTGGGTTTCCTCACTTTTTTTCTTTCTACACAAACTGCCCTTCAAAGATCAAAGAGCTCGGATAGCACTGTTAGCAAAATTAACTTCAAACAATAGAGAAAATGGATTGAAATTGAAGGAAAGAACACAAAAAATATGCTTCATTGATCCATATAAAGAAGTTACATAACTTACATATTAATGAGTTCTTACTAACTTTTCCATATCTAAGGAAGATTGTCTCTAAGGCATGGCATAAAGTAAGAGACCATACTATTGTCTTTAAGGTATGACATAAATAAGAGACCATAATTCTTACATTAACAAGTCAAAAAGTAGCTTTTACATAGGATTAAAATATACAAGAGTTGGTTAACAAGCAAGCAAACAAAAAACTTCAAATTCTAGCCTTCCAATTAGCATGTAGCAACAATGAAACAAGGCTGAAAAACACTAGCTGCAACTTCAGTACGTTAACAATAATATATCAATTTGAAGAAGAGAAGCAATTGCATCCATGAATACCAATTTCCAGAGTAGCCACCAATAGACTTGTGAACAAATATAAAAAGCAATCACAACAATGAAGGTTACTCAAGGACCAATTTCAAGGAAGTAGAGTTGAAGAGCAATAGAAATATAAGAATAAGATGGAAGAAAGAAAGAAGGAAAAGAGAGTGAACTCTGTAACTTGTTATTCCTAATCGTTTCAATACAGAAATTCGTTATTTATGCACACAATCCAAAACTGAAGTAATAACTCGCACTAGCTGCTGTAACAGCTTAGTATTACCGACAAACTTTAGACCTAAGGCCTATTATAAGCTCAGGCTGCATGTCCGTCTAGACTTAGCCTATTAACTCCTGCTGAAGGCTCTCTCATATCCACCTCACTTCCTTTCACCTTGCAATACTAATCTCCCAATTACTGACACCTAATTCCACCTCACCGCCACTTGTTCTGTCATTGTTCCCAGCTTCAATTATGTGTATGACGTACTATCAGTCACCACATCAATTGAGAAAATATTTTTTTGTATTTCTTTGAAGTTAAAAATATAGGTCATCTAACTCAGTCCATTTATTATCTTTAAATTCAAAAGTGCCATAATTTCAATTATGAACATAGTTACCTCGAAACTCAATATCATCCAAAAATCTATAATAATAATAATTGGCAATATAGAATTTAGGATTAAAGATGAAAAATATAGAATTTTGAATTAAATGTTAAACATTTTCCTTCCATAGATACTAGAAGCATAAATGGATTATGCAAGAAATAAGAAAATTGATGATAATAAAGAAGGATATCAAATACAGCGCCAAGTGCAAAAATAGTTGCCAATTAGATATAAATCAAACACTCAAAAGAAATTCTGTTAATCATGTCAAAATAATATAGAAGAATTAGAGTCTATACAATCAACTTTCGATTTCGTTTGGTTAAGTGTCTGTATGTCAATTTTTTGCTTTATTAATGTAAGCATTTTTCAAAAGAAAAAAAAAATTACTATTTTGTTTCTCCAGCCAAAGCTCCTCTCAGCTATAAGCAAGAAAAGTTAGTCCGTCAGAAATATTTTTAAAAAAATTTGGATCAACATCTGATAAGAACAAGAAGGAAATGTATAAAGAAATAAAGGCATGAAAAGATAAAGAAAAGTCTTATTGTTATTATTATTATATTATATTTGCTCTTTAACCAACAGAAAAATATGTTAAAATTAGACAGCGGGACTTTATTATTGACGAAAACAAAAATGAATAATCATTTAGTTAGATTTTTAAAATAACAAACAAATTAATGATTTATGTCAAACTTGAGAGATTAAATAATAATGTTCCTTAATTTCATTTTCACCACCCATCGATACCAATGGGTAGTCTCTCTCACTCACCACCTTTGAGCTTCACATGAACTCATACATACCAAGGTTGCGAAGGGATAGCTGTTGACATGCATGCTCCAAGAGAGAGACCCTTCATGGGCCTTTTTTCTATGCACTTTGTAACAGCAAAAAATTACGTTGGCATTGCCTCCATCAAAGAATCTTGCACCAGCATCAGTTGCTCGCTACTTGTTTCGTGTAGTGTCTTCAGATTGCAATGATGCGGAAAGAATCTATTTTTATCTCCCAGGCCAATGTTCCAAATAGAAATTTATCATTCATTGAATGAGTTCTGAAATTCAGAAGCTGACAATTATCTTAGCTGGGTTGCATTCGACACCAGGCAACTTTCAACTGATTATCCCTGTATAGATTGCAACCCAAGGTTTTCAATGAAATAAGAACTGCTAATTTAATAAAAACAAACAAATAGCGCAAAGAAAGGGACAAATATTTATGAAGTGATGTCTGATTCAAGGAATACCTTAGCCATGCCTATATCTCGAAGCTGGCCTAAGATTCCTGCAAAATCTGCAGGAGATGGACAAGAAAAGTGTATTTCTTTCCCCGTATGTGGATGTGTAAACCTACAAAACAACTTGCAAATATAACTATTCTGCATCAAGCAATGACATTTTTAATACAGACCAAAGCTTTAACTCTTAATGGCCTAACCCAAGAGCCAAAGCATGAAGACAAGGCCTCTCTAATCCTGAAACCAATAATGAAAGTTGACCATGAAAGCTAGGTGGGATTCTAGGCCTAAGCAGTGACAGAGCCATGCTTCTGGTGCTTCCATAAACATCATCACCCAATAGAGGAATTCCAATATGCTTCGCATGTGCACCAAACTGCTCAGAAAAAGCAATGAGGCAAGAAGAATGTTAGAAACTAATAATAAACTATACTGAAATGAAATAAGTGCAGGTGCAGACCATAAATATAGTGTTTTAGAGAGTTCAGCATAGAATGATACCTTCTAAACACATCCCTCTGAAAGATACATTTATATCACAATCACATCAAGAGTAGTAGTAGTAGTTACTTTCCAGGTATTAGAGTCATTGAGTCACTTGCTACATTATTTAACAAATAATAAAATCAAGTCTCTACGTATTGTGTTTACAATTCATTTTTCTCATGTTTCACTTGTACATTGATATTGTTAAATATGATGTCCAACCACCACTTTGATATGTATTTCTACATCATGAATACCTGATGAGGACGCCCAGTTTCGAACCTCCACTCAACCAATGCTGAACCACCACCAGCAAGTATTTCAATTACTTTATACGTGATAAAAGATTAACCAAATTAACATATGTAAACATAGCTTGAAAAGTTTCTGACCCTGTCAAACTATTTGGGAGTTGTCTAAGCATTACATGGTCAGAATAAAATAGAAAAGATACAAGCCCTGCAAAAAAATGCTGTAACCTGCTAAAGAACCTAAAAATTAATTCACAAAAACACTGGCAACACAAGATTAATAAACTAGCAGAATTGTTCACCATAAAAGCATAAAAAACTTATAAATTATAGCATCATCCAATGCATATTTTCATTAATTATCCCTTTAAATTTCAGAATCTTCTTCTTCCTCTTGCTCCACCCTCCTAAGTTCAATAAAAATCTCTCTAAGAGTAGATTGTCTTACCTCTGCTTCAACAAGGAAAAAAAAGCATCATAAGTTCAATACTCATGCAGCAAATTTGGATGAAATCACTATCATAAGAATAAGAAAATGATAAAGGCCAATAATCACCTACTAGCAGCATGACGGGCCTGTCCCTGCTTAACTGGTCCAGATATAGCAGTCATACGTATCCTGTTATTCATATTACGGCCAATGGGGATGTTGATACATCCATTCAATTCAGCAGGCAGTCCAGAAGTAAGACTTATGTATACTCTCTGGATAGTGTGTTGCTTGAATTGTTCGGACAAATGGGCATGAACATGTTCATCCTGCCATGAATACATAATAAAGAACGAACAAACTCAACCACTAAATCCATAAGAACAAACATGTACTTGGTTTACTAAATTCAAGGGTTGAAGAGGAGATAATCTCCAGATAATGGCTATTAACTGCATTAGGACTAACACGTACAAGTTAATTTAATAAAGTTTCACCTTTGCAACAACAAGCAATCCACTAGTGCCTTTGTCCAACCTGTGAACAATTCCTGGACGAACAGATGCTCCACATAAGCTGGAAGATGAATCTTCATCACCAGAAATATCTTGTGTGTCGGAAAAAAGTTGTTGGTTTGAAGTTGCAACAGTTGGAAGAGTGCACTGATGAAGTATGGCATTCACAAGAGTGCCACTGGTATTACCAGGGGCTGGATGAACAACCTGGACCGCGGTGTCATATGTGCATCAATGATCAGAATTAAGGTATAAATTATAATATAAGAGTACAAAATAACATTAAAGTTAGAAGTGGTTACCATATGCGGAGGCTTATTAACAACTAGTAAGTGGTCATCTTCGTAGACTATATCCAAAGGTGTTTCCTCAGGTTCAGCCTTCAAGGGTTGCAAGTCTGAAATTGTGCAGGACACCTTATCCCCAGCCTTCACATTGTGAGAAACCTGCTTGGTCATGGCAGATAAGGTCACCAAGATTAACAAAATAAGGATTTCAATTTTAGCTCAATTATGGCATTCACCAACAACTGGACATGAGATAATAAAATTCACCGAATAAAGATTTCAACTTTAGCTCCATTATGGCATTCACCAGCAAATGGACATGAGAGAATAAAATTCACCAACATTAACATAATAAAGACTTCAACTTTAGCTAATAAAATTCACCAACATTAACATAATAAAGATTTCAACTTTAGCTAATAAAATTCACCGAGATTAACATAAATAAAGATTTCAACATTAGCTCAATTATGGCATTCACGAACAACTGGACGTGAGACTAAACTCACCAAGATTAACATAAATAAAGATTTTAACTTTAGCTCAATTACGGAAACCATAGGTTAAAAATTAAGAAGGAAGAAAACAACTACATCAACCTAAAACTAACAATACATTAATAGAAAGAAGAAAGCTGATGGTAAGAGAGAAGAATGACCTTATCAATAACCCTGCCATTGACAGTAACGAGGCCTGATTTAATTGTTGATTGGATGCGAGCTCTACTAGTGCCACCACAAAAGCGAGAAGAGATCCAACTATCAAGCCTCAACTTCCCTGAATCCTCCACAGTCTCCTCTACTAGTCTGATCCCACCATAATTACTATTAGTATTAGTATTTCTATGGTTTTCACAGGAAGCAGAAACAACTATAAATATTCTGAAAAGAAAAAGCTTAGAAGAAGAAGAAGCTTTAAGTTTCTAAGGAGGGAAGAAAGGGAAAGAAGATACAGCGCAATCTCCACTTCCACTGCAGTTTCAATTTGTAATTACTCCAGAATTAATTATTGTGGTGCGGAGGTTAATGTAGATGCATAAAGTCCGAATTTGAGCCCCTGAACTTTTTTGATTAGTGTGATTGGAGGCCGAGGGCACTATACAACCATGGAAACTTCCACTTCTACAAATATAGCTTCAACCTCACAAACAGCCTCATCATCTCAAACTACACCAACAATACCTTTAACAACTGTTATTCCTCCACCACCAACCTTTAGACATTCTAACTCATCTAAAATAGATTACCTCTATGAGCTTAGCTATATCCTAGATGACCAGAAGATCCAAGATACTAATCTACCCTTTCTCAACCCATATGATGCTTTCCAAAAGAATAAAAACACTTGAAATAGATCCATCAGATCCCTTATCAAACTTTCCCAAAGTTTGTCAAGGAGTATGTCCAGTCCTCTAGCTTCGACCAATGTCTTATTCAAGCTACCGGACAAGAGCAATTCATAACCTTGGAGATTCCTTCAGAATTTATCCAGCAATGGATAGTTCAGGGGTACACCCATCTCCATTTCGGTGCAATCAGACTAGCAGTAAGCTACCATGATCGAAAGGGTTTTCTAGTCTTTTCCAGGATAGCTCTTTTGGACAATAGGCACCTCCAGTACCAACATGTTGTTATAAGCACTGTGGAAATATCGTTGAATGTAGGATCGGTGATGTTCACCTTTTATCTCGGTGATGTTCACCTTTTATCCTAATTTTAACTTGTCCTTACGAGATCCACATGTCCTAAATGCCATTAAGGTTCAGATTCAGATAGTCGGAACACCGCAAGTCTCTTTCGCTACAACAACCACACTCTACTATCAAATGATTTATCGAATTCTGAACCATGCACTGGACCTTTCTCTGCCTCATGAAAACGATGCCTTGCTCATCGTGACAGATACTCAGAATGCCCCGACCTGTATACACATCCCTAGACAAATCAATAGGGACAAATTAATCAAGCTACTGCCGGACAAATGGGTTACTAGTTACGAGAAGATGCATGAAAGTACCCAACCGGTACAATCAATCGAACCTGTTTACTATAGGAGGGCTGATGGAACTATAGAAATAAGGTTTGAGAGATCGTTACCATTGGGCGATGGTGCGGTCTTTACAACTCAATTCATGATGACCCCTTACGAGCTAGAAATAGGCATGCCAGTCGTTTACTTCCAAAATGATGGCAAACCTATTTATCCCTTTGAAAGGGATGGTCATCGTTTTTTCAACAACTGCAACTGTGATGATTGCTTTTATGATTGGGTAGATGAAGAAGAAGAATGGCATAAGAAAAAGAAAAAAAAATGCTCGGAGAAGGAGTTAAGGAGAAGATACGATGAAAGAGAAGATACGCTACAGTAGCCACACTCCACTATCAAATGATCTACCCAATTCAAAACCATGCACTGGACCTTTCTCTGCCACATGAAAACGATGCCTTGCTCATCATGGCAGATACTCAGAATGCCCCGACCTGTATACACATACCTAGACAAATCACTAGGGACAAATTAATCAAGCTATTGTCGGACAAATGGGTTACTAGTTATGAGAAGATGCATAAAAGTACTCAATTGGTACAGTCAATCGAGCCTGTTTACTATAGAAGGGTTGATGGAACTATATAAACAAGGTTCGAGAGATCGCTGCCATTGGGCGATGGTACGGTCTTCACAACTCAATTCATGATGACCCTTATGAGCTAAAAATAGCCATACCAGTCATTTACTTCCAAAATGATGGCAAACCTATTTAAGGGATGGTCATCGTTCTTCGACAACTGTAACTATGATGATTGCCTTTATGATTGGGTGGATGAAGAAGAATAAGGACAAAAGAAAAAGAAAAAAGGGAAATGTTTGGAGAAAGAGTTAAGGAGAAGATACGATGAAGGAGACCCTTTTGTAGGGTTACTCAGAGATCCCTCTGGGAAGTATGACTGTTGTCAAATATGGTCTTGATCCAATCAAGCCTTTACCTCTACCTATTCCTCAAAACATTCCACCTCGCACACCACCATCTAAACCACCCCTACTTCCTTGCTATAAACAATCTTTAAAACACCTAAACACCGAAACATTCGTAAATCATACACCTCTCGTCCTTCCCTAGGTTTGCATGTATTAACCTTCACCACCTTCATTCTCAGAGGAAGATTTTCCTCCCTTATATGACCAGACAAACCTGAACACACAAATAAGGACCATGTCTCACATTAAGAATCCTACAAGGATAGACTCAAAGGGTCAACCTTTGGGTATTACCCCAGTAAAAGCAGTTTTAAATTGGCAATCAAGTAATGCACAAGCTCAATATTATATTCTCAAGAATATCAAGTCCAAAGTTGATAAAGTTTCTCTGCAAGTTCAGAAGGTAGAGGAATGAGTTACTGAGCATCAAAAGGATATGTATGAGCTTATAATAAGGTTGCAAATGCAAGTAGAGACAAAGCATAAGGAAGTAATGAGCCTTATAGATCAAAGGGCGCATGCAGAATAAATCAGGCGAAAAGCTGTTGAGATACAATGACTGAAGGATCAAATACAAAGAATAGAGAAGGACCTATAACAATCTTAAGCCACAACCAAACACCACTTCACAAATCCTTTTGACCTTCTTTTGCCTCTAGTTTATCATACCAAATCCCCTGGTCTTCGAATACCTACCACAGCAGAATAAGAGTTGATGGGACTCTCTATTGATCTTTTTCACAAAAAGATTAGGTCAGGAAAATTCCCAACACAACTTGATACCTCCATGAACATAGCCACAATTGTTGAATCTGTTGAAAAACCAAACCCGAAACCTCCAACACCACCAAGTGCTGGCATGATAAATCTCATTGTAACCTATCTAGAAAAAGCCTTAACCTTGCTACCATCCTTCACCATGGAAGCTAATGATCCTTCTCCATCTCAATCTAATTTTGGTACTAATATGCCTGAAACATTGGAATCCTTCTCAGAAGAAAGCTCAGAAGAAGAGCTAGCTCTAGAACAGTTTATGGCTGGTCCTCAGACCTAAGAGTCTTCTACTAATCTGCCATACACTGTAGATCCCCCTGATGAAATGGATACTTCTAGGCCTCAACAGGAGTGTTTGTCCTATTCCAATGGTGGTTCATGGTTTACCCTGGACAACATTAATCTGGACCTATACAGGGATAGGTTTCAAGAATTTCAGGCTTGGATCGATTCATAAATGAAAAAGCCTGGAGCACAGATTCAATAAGTCCTAAAAGAATTTGTAACAAGGATTACAAGTCGAATCCAAGGTTGGTATATGGCACTAGACGAATACTCAAAGTTGTGTATACAATCTCCTGGTGCAGCAGAATTCCTAGGCATACTATATGCCGAGTTTATAGGAAAGCCACAGGAAGCAATGAATATAATCCGATGAGAGTTCTTTAACATGAGGTGTTGTTCATTAATAAAAAAGGATTTGGATCTTCACTACCAACATATGTCCAAGAAATATTACTTGCTCGGAGGATGGGCTAGTACAGATCTTAAAAGAGGCCTTTATGACCTCCCTTCCAGAACTTCTTTCTAATGTCATGCATCAAATCATCAGACAGAAGGAGAAATCAGTCAATGATCTCACATTTGGTGAGATGTATCAGTTAATGATACAAGGGTTAGAAAAACTCTGTAGTGAAAGGAAAGTAATCACGCAAATGATGGACAAACAAAAAAATCTGTTACTAAAGAAGTCCTGTAGAAGATCTAACCTCCTCATTAAATACCCTAAGGAAGAACATGGGTCATGTGATTGTTAGACCAAGAAAAAGAAGCATTTCTTCAGGGTTAAACAGCCCAGTCGAAGGAGGAAAGAAGATCCTAAACGGTGATAGCGATTCTTCCAAAGGAAGAAGTACAAAGGACACAAAAAGTTGAATAAGTGTTTCCTCTATGGTCAAAAAGGACATTTTTTAAAAGACTATCCTAACAGGAAGCAGCAGGCTTTAAGAATGATATAACAGAACTCAACTTGAAGATGCTGATGTTAAGTCTCTATTCTCAGTCGAGGATGAAGCATCTCCTGAAACGGTATTTGCTATACAAGACCAATCGTTGTCTGACGAAGAAGAAGATTTTCGACGACTCCCTTACAGTCACGCAATGGCCCCATTAATGGGCCTTCCTTCAAGTGCAGCAATAGAGGCCCATCCAGTGCCTCTAACTTATGTCCAAGTCTTACCAGAAAAATAGGCTAAGCCCATTAAGGCTGTGGCTTTCATTGACACTAGGGCTCATCTCTCAATGATGAATCCAAAAGTCCTTCCTGCTAAGTATTAGAAGCCCCATAAAAAATATTTCATGGCTAAAATGGAGAGGTTTTTCATACAAGTTTAATCACTTCAAAGTCCATTACTGTGCAATTCTTTCCAGGCTGCAAGGTCTACTCCAAATTCTTGGGCTTCTCTCTACCCAACAAAGACTTGGTCATTGGGTTTGACTTATAATGGAAAATGGCATATCTTAGAATTTTGCCCATAGGCCTAAAGTATAAGGGTTATTTCCAGCCTTTTACTATAGTCTCATCTCTTTTCACAATAAACTCACTCACGACCTAATTACCTTTAAGCCTATCCAATATTGTCCAAGAACTACAAACTCCTTGTTGTGCAAGCAACTACAAAGAGTTCCGTACCAAAAATCCAAATCCACTTTAGCAGAACCTGAACTTTTTCATAAGCCTACCATTCAAACTCAGCGAAGAAGTCAATCCAACTAAAGCTACCCATCCGGGTATGAATCCATATGACCTAGCCTTACTAGCCCAAGACTTAATTGAGCCTACCAATTCTGATTAGGCTTGTCAAGCTTTTTATGTCAACAAAATATCTAAACAAATCTGTGGGAAAAAGAGATTGGTCATAGAGTACCAGCCACTTAACTATTTCCTTAAGGATAACAAATTTCCCCTTCTAAAGATTTCTTCGTTGTTTGTTCATCTTTCATAGGGAAAGATTTTCTCAAAGTTTGATCTCAAAGCAGGTTTTGGCAGCTAGGAGTCAAGATGGAAGATAGACCCAAAACGACATTTTGCATTCTTAACCGATACTACCAGTGGACGGTTATGCCATTTGGGTTAAAGGTGGTCCCTTCTCTGTTCCAAAAGGCAATGATCTGTATTTATGAACTACTTCTACATAGTGCGCTCATCTACATCGATGATATTCTCCTTTTTTCACCAAATATGGAGTCACATTAAGAACTATTGCAACAGTTCACCGCACTAACTAGAAGATTCAGTATCATACTTTTTTAGTCCAAGATGCAGATAACTAAGACTGAAATAGAATTCTTGGACATGAACTTTGCAACAAACAATACAGACTGGGTCCATATATTGCAGTAGAATTATTAAAGTTACCATATGAGAATCTTTCACAAAAGCAAATCCAATAATTTCTGGGAAGAGCCAACTACCTGAGGAACTTTGTTCCACACTTTACAACTCATGTGTATCCTTTGCAACAACTATTAAAAAAAGAATCTCCATCATGGACTGCATATCACACACAAGCTGTCAAAACTCTTAAAGCAGTGATGCAGACTTTGCCACCGCTCTAGATTCCCTATATGGGAAAGCAGATTCTGCAAACTAATGCAAGTGACAGCTATTGAGGAGTTATTTTATTAGAGGAAAAAGACAACAAAAGGTGCATTTTCGCATATGCCAGTGGAGCATTTAGTCTTACAGAACAACATGATCACTCTACGTTTAAAGAGATTCTTGCTATAAAAAATGGGATAAAGAAATTCGAGCTCCATCTAATTGGATACCACTTCACTGTCCTAATGGACTGTTCTTCCTTTCCACGCATGCTTAAGTTCAAGGGAAAAATGATTCCTCACCCTCAGCTGCTTAGATGGAAAAATTGGTTCAGTCGGTATAGTTTTAACGTCCAACATATAAAAGGAGAAGTCAACTTGATCCCTGATCTTCTATTAAGGCCCCAAACCATTTCATTGATAGTAAAGCAACATTCATATCCTCTTAATCTTCATGGCTTCCTCATATGCTTCCTCAAACACTTTTCAATCATCTAGCAGTGGTCCTTTCAAGGAAGACTTCCTAAAAACAGGAGTCCCTCCGGAGATACAGCTACCCACTAGTTACTCCAAGATATCCAAAATAGCGATGGAACAACTATTTATCTACCAGGCTGCTCTTCTTAGAGCATGCGGGCCAATTTTCATGGACATTTTGGGATTTCATCCATCCTACCCATTCCTGAAAGCTTACACTTTCATGGACTTCACTTCTACATCCAGTGGCAGTTGGACCTGGTCAGAGGAATTTCTTATATTCCTTTGGTGTTTTTGCCATCTCTATATAATTGTGGTAGAGGTGCGTCCTTACCATTTGTGGTCCCATCTAATGAATTTAAAGAAAGGCATTCGTTACAATCCCTACCTCATCACTTTCTTGGAATGGTTTCAGCCAATGAACAAGTGGATTGAGCATCTTAATGCCAAATTCAAGAGCTGTAAGCCTTAAACGGCTCTTAACAAAAGGATAGTCTACAAATTCCATAGGCTCTGATTTATGAGTCCTTCACGAAACACTTCCAGAGTTATGACACACTTCCACATTTACAAGGAGCAACAGTTCTCCTTATGGGTTGATGCTCTAGATCATCACGAAGACTTCAGGGAGTTTCAAAGATACATGTGTGAACAAAACAAGATCGTGCCTAAAGAGATTTGGCCAACTTTGTCAGAAGAAGCTCCATGGGATACATTACCTTCAAGTTATCATCAGAGTCTCAAGACTGCTAGTGAACAATGGGGACGACTGCCAAACTACTAATCTCTCAGGGATGACTTAACTGGAGAAAATATATCCTTTAAAAATATTCTCAAGATCCTTACGATTACTACATAAAGGTCCACAGTGACAATGATGAGGTGGAACGCATTGAGCAGCACCACCGAAAAGAGGACTATGAGAATATAAACCTATCTTCATCTCATGAACCTATCAAGAAATAAGGTCCCACAAAGACAAAAGTTTCCTATCGTATTGTGTAATTATTGTTTGCTTTAATAAGTGGTTGTATTGTAGCCATGTGTGTACTTTACTTTTAAGCTTAGTGCTTGTACTATAGACAAGTAAGATGTTTGCTTTACAGCACATCTCAGATTTGAGTTGTCTCCCTCTCCATCTTATATAAAGAGAGACTTTGTAATGTTTTCTTCAGAATGAGTTTGGAAATAAAATCTCTCTCTTGCAAAATCATGAGTTTCTAAGTTCTCTTAGCCTAAGGCTGACATGATTATTTCTGTTCATTCTTCCTAATTCATAAGAGATATTCTGAGTCATCTCTTTCATGAGTAGAATACTAAAAGGACTGTGGAACTGATCTAAGAGCAAAATACAAAGAGGACAGTGGTTTGTTGGCCTTAAAATGATAAATCAAAATAATTAATTTAAGATTTTTACTTAAAATACTAAAGTATTGATTTTTTTTTAATTTTTAATAAAATAACTCATATATTTAAATTATTACTAATAACTTAAAGTTTCTTTATTTAACTTTTATGTCATTGATAGATCCTTAATTATTTTGACTTTTATATTCTTATTTTTATATATATTTGAGAAAATTTATGTTTATTATATAATTATTATAACTAAAATTTTTTTAAGCAACTTCATATACATATTTGACCCGAAATCTTAAAAATCAATCTGTACTATATTCAAAACAAATATAGCTTGGGGCATGGCCTTCATTAATCTGTCGCACATCAGCAGGGATAGAGCCCAGTGGGGTTCAAGCCGTGATTAAATTCTTTTGAATCTCTTAAAAAATTCAAAATATAATATTTATTTTATAAAAAAATTTTATAGTTTAATTTTTTATTAGTTATATGAAAGTTAACGGTTGTTGGATGATTTTAAATGTTCTAAAAGGTTAAGAGAGATAATAATTAATTTATAAAATTTTTTGCAGTCTTTACTTTTGCTATATTAAAAATTTTATAATTTTGACATTGTTTTAAGCTTTTAAAATATATTATATATTATAAAATATAGAAAAATTATTGTGATTTATTAATTGTTAATTTAGATATCCTGAACAAAATTTCTAGATCAGCCCATAAGGCCAAAAACAAGCAAGGAACCTCGAAATTACAGGTGTTCCAACGTTGTTGCTTATCAGCAAGTAGTTTCATAATAGGGTGCTTATCTAGTATGAAATTTCTAGAACTAATCAAACTATATTTTGACATTATTTTAAGCTTTTAAAATATATTATATATTATAAAAAATAGAAAAAATTATTGTAATTTATTAATTATTAATTTAGACCTCCTGAACAAAATTTCTAAGTTAGCCCATATGTATATAAGGTCAAAAACAAGCAAGGAACCTCGAAATTATAGGTATTCCAACGTTGTTGCTTATCAGCAAGTGGTTTCATAATAGGGTGCTTATCAAGTATATGAAGTATGAAATTTCTATAACTAATCAAACTATATTTTAGGAGCTTGCTGATTTGTATGTAATTAAATTATGAATATATAAAAGGTTTGTTTCTGTGGGCTTGAATTTTCAAGAGAGTAACTATGGTTATACCCTGTCTGTTGTTTCCACAATCAAGCAAATGGTTTCTGAATTACGATGCCACTCATTTTGGGTGTTTCACATTCATCTTGTGGTGTTATATAAGCCACCTTGGGCGCCCATTCTTACTTAACTGATTTCCATTTTCTTCTGTGCTACTCTATCTTTTCCTGCTCTCGAGAGTCAAATATATACAACATGGAAGCACTGTACCCTGCAGCAGAGTACTTATACTATCCACCAGCAGGTGTCTTCAGTTTCAAAGAAGCAAATGGTAGCGGATGGAGTCCTTGGTGGTACTTTGTAGGAGGTGGATCCACTATTACTATTTTCTTAATTTGGGTTGTCTATGTATTCTTCAAAAAACACAATGTCTCCATAGGCTGCAGCTGCTCCATTTCTAACTCCCCCTTGCCTGACATAGAATCCCAATTGGAACAATCAAGAACAAATGGATTGCATGATATTGACCTTTGAGCTATGCATATATCATCAATTCTTCTAAGAATTTGTCACCATATATAGAGATGCAGAGTTGGTCTATCAGATTGGTGAATTTGATAAATGTATTTCCTTTTTATATTTTAGAATCATAGAGTCTATCAGATTGGTGAATTTGATAAATGTATTTCCATTTTACGTTTTAGAATCATGGAGTACTAGTAGAGAAAACAATAAAAATATTCTTAAAATTAAAGTAACATGATGTAATAAAAAAAATTTAATTTAATAGTTCAACTAAATTTGTATTTGAGTACATTCTATTACAATTGATTACATTCTATCAAATGTAGCATAAGTTGATTACATTCAATTAAAATTAATTACATAATTCAATTAAAATTGATTACATCATACCAACGCAAGATAAATGTATTACAAGGTTAAATGCAATGCAATTAATAAAACCTTGATGGCTTGACTATGAAAAAAGACTATCCCAACGCACAAAAGTTTCCTACATTGCACGTAGTGTTACTAAAATGAGACGGGTCAGAGAATCCATCAACCAGCCGACCTTCAAAATGTGCAATGCGGCTAGATGCTTCTCTTATTGCGAAGAGAATCAAATATCAAATAAACGCGGTCAAATGTAGGCGAAGTTTACTTGCACCACTACAAGAAGAACGTTCCCAGATTCTAAACTTTTAATCAGGTCACCCAAAGTCAAAGCTATATGTAACAAAGTGCAACATAAATCCATGCTCCACGATTGACTCGCAATAAATATGCAACATGATATAAGGAAGCAGATCAGAACCAGAAAACTGCACAAACGTATGTAAGAGAACATCTATAGTTTCCATCAAACTATTTCAAAACATAATTCCCAAGAAATTACACATAACATGAACCAGGAGTGCTGAAACTTAAAATCCAATCAACAGTCATTCAAATTCATTGACTAGAATTGGCAACTGGTTCTGTTTTACTGTTTAGAAACTGCAAAAGTAGTTCTAAACCTTGTCTGTTTTGTTTAATTCCATGTCCACTCTTCAACTTCAGCATCTAACGTTAAACTCTTGCCCTTTTGCCACTGCAACCTGGACATTTGTACTGCTTGATGTGCTCAGCCTTTGCAGGTGTAATCTTCACACATTTGCCATGGAACCATCTCTCACATACATCGCAGCAGATCCAGAATTCATCAGTGCCATAGCTTTCACCACATGCCCCGCAAGTAGCACCCTGTTCATCATCTTCATCATCCTCTTCCCCACTCTCATCATCTTCCTTGGGTGGTGGAGACGGCTTCATAGCCTTAGTCTGAGATTCAGGTTGCCGAGATTGCTTAAAGTCCATATCCAGACAGCAAAAGATGAGACCTCGATGCATAAAAGAATGAAACAAACAGAAAACAAGAGAAATAAATAAATGCAACTTATTACTTCCTTTACCATTTTCCCACTTGATTTGTTTTTGTTGTTTTGAGTTGCGGATTGTTCCTTAGGTTGATTTGAATTTCCTGACACAACTTCATATATTGTTGGGAGGTCATTTATCATATGGAAAAGCCTCTTCCTGACAATTAAATTCCAACCACCATAAGAAACATTCTCAAACTGATTTGGATCTCAAGTTATTGTTTGCTCAATAAAGAACAAGTGGACAGATTTTTAGATGGTAACTTGTGCAATCAGACCCGATACGGGCTCTCCTTACTATGTAATAACATACAGAATATGGGTAATCCTTCACATAGCACTAAAAAATAAATACACAAGAAAAATAACGCAGTAGAATACGATATCTGATACTAACTGCCTGAAACCATGGCAGTCCGAAATGTTAGAACTTGGCGAATCCAATTACAAAAGATAATTTTCCTCATGGAAGGCAAGTTCACTAAAAATTCATGGCTTGTATAACTAGTTATGCAGTCAAAACAACTATACAAACAAGTAGTTGCAGTTAAAAATGCACCAGATTCACCAGTTTCAGCAGTCACCAAAACTTCAATTTTATCAATAACATGAGAAATAATTATTGCTCAATTTTGATAAAATTTGGATGATACTTTTGACATGATAACCAAGTAAAATTTATCCAAAATGGTTTCTTGGACTAATATGACTACCATACTTAGTTATCACACAAAAGAATTGCTTAAATCTGTACAAAAATTTTGCAAGTGACTTTCTCAAAACAAAATCAAAGTTGCATGATTTTACTGAAATTTAGTGACCACACTGAAATTCAGTGATAAGTTGAGTGACATCGAACAAAATTAACACAAATGCACACTTAAAAATAAAACTTGGCAAATGCTGGGCACAACCTTCTCAACAGCGATATCTTCCTAGTGCACATATATGCATTTTGCACTGTATGTCTCATCAGATTTCTGTAACAGGTTTAACACTCAAATACACAAGTATGTCAACTTAAGAATTAGGATCAGGTCTTAAAATATCACTGACCTAAAAGAGTGAACGTCCTAAAGAAAATGGAAGAAAACTCTATCTGAAAGGTTGCAATCAAGAAAACTTCTAACAAGTTTAATACAAATGAAACAAGATTCCTTATCTATGAACATTATACTGCTGAAGCATCGCATTTCCAAAATTTATATATTACAATAGATTCACATCCAACTGATCAATTGCAGTCTTTTAACTTTTACGCCAAAATAATAATGATAACAATATAGCGAAAGAAAGAGAATACAACATGAAGAATAAAAAAAAATCCTCCTAGAAGATCCATAACACAATACAAACAAGAAGATAAAGAACAGACAAGAAAAAGTACCACCCTCTAATCAAGTTGCTTAACAGAAAGCATATTTTCACATAGAAGCGATATTGAATCATGCAATAAAAACAAAGTAATAACACATCCAGAGCAGCATTCATGGAAAATCTACAAAGCAAAACAATCAGCAATTGGAAAACTTAATACACCTATAATATTCAATTAGAAGAGATAACTAACCCCCAGACGTTCTTTTGTCCATGTGTCTGTGCATGCACAATAAAAAACCTAGAAACTTATTACTAAAGGCCCAGAATACAAGAAAAAAAATCACATGAAAGACAAATTGAAAAACCAAAAAAAAAAAAAAAAAAGAATCTAAGGCACCCAAAAGATGCATGTACAATTTTTGGTCTCAACATAGATAACACAAATATACACAATTGTGCATGCGTGTTATTTTGTTATTTTCTCTCTCAATTAACATACAATTAATGCAATTGTGATTCATACTTCTCAATCTCCTTACAGCTATTAAGTAATTCCATTATTTCTAATAATAATACATAACCGCAAAATACCATAAACAAGTCAAAGCCATAACATGTACTTATACAAGAACAATAATTCAGTAACATGAAAGATCAGAACAGGTATAAAGGTAAACCTAATATGATGGAAAACATTTGCAGTTACCTTGAACAGAAAGAATTCCAAGCTTTTATTATAATAATAGTTGTAAAGGCGCAAGGCATACCAAGACACCAAGAGGTCTTTGGAGCCTAGGTGCAAAGCGAAAGTCGCGCCTGCACCCGAGCAAAATGAGGCTCAAAAAAATTTAATTTCTGTGAAAAATCAAACTTACCTAGTAACACACTCAAGAAACTAATACTTCACCTTCATTTAAAAATTAAAAATATTAACTCGATCTAAACAAATAGACATAAGTTAGCAATTTACTCAGCATGAACCTTAAGTTAACAAATTAATCACAAAAAAAAATTAACATCAGTCTCAGAATAAAATTTTGATATGAACAGAGAATTCAGGGAGATAGAAGTGCATTTAAGTTTTATTGCTTAAGGAAAAAAATTGGTCAGAAGGAAAAAAAAACATAGCACAAGAAAAGCAAACACAGCAGCAGCTAACAGTTGGAGGAGAGAGGAACAGAAAAGACTCAAATAATAAGGCATGTGCATGCCAGCAACAGAAGGACTAGATGCAAGGAACTTATGGATTGGTGTTCCGGCATGATTTTCACTGACAAGAAGGAATTTCCCAACAACTTCCCAGCACATCAATACCTGATTCTGAGAAATCAAGTCAAGTGGTTCCGCATCTGATGATGATGGTTCTTATGTATGAGAGGGCTTGTTGTAGGTGAAGGTTTGTGAGGCACACCTTTTTTGGGCCTTGCACCTCTGTCGAGTTGTGCACCTCAGTGACAGTGCCTGCTTTTGAGGTTCAAAGGTGCAGACCCTTGGGCCTGGTGCACCCTGCACCTGAACTATGCTTATAACGTGCAATGAATCAAAAAGAACCATGAGAACTATTTTCACTGAGATAAGAGTAGGAATCAATTTGATTCTATACTAGCTATTAATTGCCTGGATCAAATCATATTTAAAAAGTGACAAAAGCCTATCGCTAATGAAGTTCGATACAATTGCAAAACTGTGAGGCCTCAAGCGGCAAAGTACAGCAGACCATACAGAAGCTTACATAACTAGCATAAAATATGAAAACTACCATTTACTATCATAATTTAACTATTCATGTAGGTGCTTCTCTAGTTAAATTTCTCCGATCAATTACCAACAGAAAACAACTCTTTTCCATAATGCCTTCAATCTTTCCATCACGCCTTCAGAATACCTCCCTATTGCAGGGTTTCCAACAACTGTCGCTATAACCTCATATCACCTAGAATCTTTGTGCTTTGATGAGATGACTGCACACACTTGACACATCCCTACTTATGCAGGCCCAGATTTTAGAACCCAAACATCACATCTTTAATAATATGAAAAAATAACTAAAGGACTTCATGGATTACACTGAGCATAATTGTTAACATGTTACCTATCAAAATATCCCTCTCCTAAGAACATATGCTACACTCATTAGAATAAGATAAAGAATCGGGTTTTGATATCATTGCCTTCAACATCACAATGAAGAGTTAGTGCATCACAAAACATGTTAAGTCTCTTATTATAGCAAGCAAATACTAAATGAATACAACCTTACAGAAAGAGCAAGATCACATCAATACCATAATCTAACAAATTATTTCAGCAACCAGTTGAAAAAACTCGAAAAATAAACAGGCAAAGAGAGGGAAGAAGAGAAAAAAAAAAAAAAACATAAGCTATTTAAAATTGAGTTCCAGCAAGACCAGTTGGGTACAGCAATGAATACAATGGAAAACAGAAACTCATATGCCTTACTTCACAAGAAGATAAACTAGACATACCTTTCATTCTTGCCAAATCCAAAGCGCGCACCAAAATAAAAAGCTACAGCAAGCAACCAAGAATCACTGTGAACTGCAACAAGTGATAGCCAGTCCTTCTCTTGCATCCCATCTCTTGCAAAATTTATACCCAAAGCTGGCTCAGGAAGCTCAGGAGGCACCTCCTCCACAGGCAGATTAACTTCCCATGACTCATTTGGAAGTCCATATAGACACAGATTCTCCTTTTCTGTAAATGGAAATATAAAACCATCAGAAACAATAGAATGTTGCATCCCAAAAATGTCTCAAATTCTCAACAGAATATCTGATGTAAGCAAATTTAAACATGCAGAAGAATCCCTATTCCATTTCCATTTCCATACCAGTTAGTTGACAATGCATGAGCAGATACAATAAATACAGACACACAGACACACAAACATTTGGTGCAATCAATAAAGAACAGTTTTATGGAGGTAATATCTTTTATATTAGCTCATAGAGAAGACTCTACCCTTTAAATGAGGAATCATATACTAATATTCATAATTTCAGTTACCTTTACAGTTAAAAGATAAAAATGATATTTTACCAATGATTTTATTCAGTAAGAACAGAACATATCCAAAAATTTGAAATTCCACAAATATTAATATTCCTAAAATTTAAATTCATCCACAAATGAAAAATAATGAACAAAGGATAGATGATTGTCAGTATCTACATGTTAATACTTAGAAACATTATTCATCTAAATAGTAATGTATTTACAGATAATCCTCCACATAAATTCATGTCAAGAACAAATTCACCCAAAAGGAGATACTACATTTTACCTCATTATCCACAAAATCATTAGAAAAATCCCATATTGGACCATGTTTATGCAATATAATGCTCAAATGACATTGCATAGCCAAATTCAAACTTTACAAAAGCAAAAACCTCGAACATGTGCACACATTTGAAATTTTTAAATTAAATAACTACAAAAAATCTGGCATAAAATAACAGTAGTGAAACTTACCTCACACTCAGTTGCTGGAAATTATATAACCAACCAAATGTGATTTCACATGCATATAACAACATAAAATTGTGCTCTTAGTCCCACCACTGAAAATTCAAGTATCTTAGTTATACATATTGCAGAAGTCAAACATTGGCAATATAGAATTAAAACCCTACTTAACAGAGACATCAGAATGGGGTAAATTACTACTTGCCACTTGCACTTTGGCAAAATGAACTATCTAGTCCCTCTTTTTTAAAAAAATATTAAATTATCACTGACATTTTCATGTCAGCAAATTATAAAGTCCTTCCACTACAAATTCACTATAATATTTGTTAAAATAATATGTAAAGACCAAACTACCATCAGATATTACTCTTCTCTCTCTAAAATAAACATACAACACCATCGTTAACCATCTGATTAATCAGTGGCTTCCAGAAAAATCAACCACACCAAGAGTTCTGCTAGATACCAGGAGATCAATGATGGTTTTCACAAGTCAAGACCCGCTGCCATTAGAGCATATCAAAAGCAAGAAGCTCCGGTCTCCTCCTCCATAAATCTTCCTCTTTCTTCAATTTTCAGTGAAATTATCACCAGGAATTTGTTCCTAAGGGACTCGAAAAACCTCTAGATCCCCCATCACCCCCCCCCCCCCCCCCAAAAAAAAAAAAAAGTATTGTCGTCTTTCAAACAACCATCTTTCTTTCTCTTCTTTCTCCATTCTCTCTCTACACTTCATTGCAGTCATCTCTGTAAAACGCAACACTAATAGAGCACAAGGAAAATGAACCAGATCCAGCTTTTAGTGATCCAAACAATATTTACTAGGGATGCACCATTTCTTTCAACTTCAACAACTTTGGGACTATCATTCACATGCAAACCTCATAATCTCATTAATAAGTCGTGTCCTTAGCACCCAATCTTGCACAATTCTCTTCCTTAGATCATCTGATCTCTCTCTCTCTCTTTATGTGTGTCTAAATTTACACCAGATTTGTCTGAGTTGGCTTGTAGTTCATTAGACAATGTGAAATTATTGTTTGCTTATGCAGGTTAATCAATTCCAATGAAGGATTGGTATCTGTATTCTCCAACTTTCATCAGATATGCAAACAACATGTAGCTTGTATACCCAAGTAAATGTGGTTTGTACATCATCAAGGATACTCCCCGTGGCAGGAAAGATCATTTGATGGTTTTTCAATTTGGATAACATAAAAACATCAACACTCTAACAGAAGGATTATATGCAGTTTAACTTAAAATAGTTAATTTTGTCAAACCTCAGGAGTGGGAAATAGTAATTTAGCTACTACAAAAGTGCATATAAGTTCGAATATTATAATATAAAAAAGCAGGTGACACATATTACAAATAATGACACTGCAATTTCTTGTTTTTCTTCAGTGATAAAGGCAAAATCCATTGTCAAACACTAAGTTCAAATACGAAACATGGTATTAGATGCACAGAAGATCCAAATTTCTTCAAATCCAATCCAAAAAATCTGCAAGGAAAAGCCTTAAGTAGGAAAAGCTGTCCAGAAGGGTGGAACAAATAACTAAATGGCAATTTTTGATACGCACATTTCCCACATTTTCTTGAAATAATGATAGTATCAAATAACTTGATATGCTTACTCTCGGTGACCCTACTGCAGAAAAAAGTCAACATAACACATTTCATGAACCAATTCAACAAAAGAGATTGCCTCAGTAGAGTTATGAGCAAAGCCAAATAAAAGAGCTTTTCATAATGGGAAAAAACTGTATAGGATTAAGACTTTGATAATGTAACTCTGTATTGTGAAAATTTTGAATCAGACGTCAAATTACAGATTTTCCATTGCTTACAAAATCGCATATCTAACCTAGGAGCACTTCAAAAAAGAGATAGGATTTTAACACATACCATTACGAACACACCCATTTTTGAAAACAACAAAATTAGGAACTGTAAACAATCGAAAGCACTGAAAAGAAAATATTCATGAACACAATTACTCTTTTAAAGATCAAAGAAGTACAAGCTGTATTGGTACGGAGCTTGAACAAATTAAAAACAAAATAGCAAGGCATACATGACCACCTACAATTCCAAGTCCCAGAGATAGCAAAGTAAACAAAACTCACCTGGGTCGCACTGTTGGTAAAACTTCTCAACATCTGCAACAGAACAACAACGATGAAGGGGGGAAACCCCGTTAAGGATAGATAAGAATGAAACAGACCCAATTCAGCAATATAAACACCAAAAGTTAATAGACGTAGTATAAAGAAAAAAAAAAGAAAAAGAAGAAGAAAAAATCGAACCAGTGGTTAGAGCCTTGATGAGGCCAGCGCGTCTGCCTTTGAAATCGCCGAAAACTTCTTCAACGGTTCGAGGTATCGGGTGCGGTGTGCCGTCCATTCTCTTTCTCTGCGTTTAATATCAGATTACCACTAATTTTGTAATCTCTACCTCTGGTCCCACTAATTTTGCAATCTCTACCTCTGGTCCCTATACAAAGAAGAAGAAGAATAAGGAGAAGAAGAAGAAGATTATGGAGTTAAATCATAGGAGATTATAATGGTTATGCGTATAGGTGGGGATTAATTAAAGGAAAAAATTGTTTTAATTAGGCCTTTTTTGGTGTGTTTCATGGAATTTGTGAGTGACTGAGAGACGAGCGAAAAAAAATAAGGCATTTAGGGTTTGTTTGCTGTTTGGTTTTTTCCGATTGGGGAAAAAAGGAAAAGAAGAAAGGTGACTCCCAATCCTTTTCCTTATCCTTATTATTATTATTGAGATCTTAAATTTTTATTATAATTTTAATATAAAATTTTAATTATACTACAATTGTATATATTAATTAATTATAAAATAGTATATATATATATATAATTTGTTATTTAGAAAGGTAATTTTTAATCTAAATTTATATTATATTATATTATAATTATTATTTGATTTTAAGTTAATTTTAATTATAATTAAGATTTTAAAAAAATGGAAAATTTTAAAAATTAATAAAATAAATTAATTATTTGATATATAATAAAAATCAAAGGTATATTAAAATTATTATTATTTATCTATTTTAAAGTTGAATTTTTCAAAATTAATTAAAATTTAAAATTTTAATTTTAATTCTAAGATTTGAACTAAACATAGATGTAATTTAACGTGATAGGAAATGACCATCGATAAAAACTAAGTATCATCGTCCCGAGTGTCTAACTAGTTTTATATATATATATATATATA
>CATIWR010038253.1:0-14128 GCA_949677035.1 Omphalea diandra | reverse complement strand
ATGTGATTCAAGTGACATTTGATTTTGCTGGCCAACATATAATAAGTGAATCATTTGATCAATAACATGTGCCAATATGACATATTGATCCCTTTTTCCAAGTGATTTGTAAGTGTTTGACAAGTTAGTCACAACATTTTTTTAGTTCCATACGCAAATGTTCATTCACAATGGTATACCAAGTAATCATTAAGAGCATATAATTCTCACTTGACCTGCATGCATATGTAAAAGGTAACAATTCAATCACATATACATGTAATAGAATATCATGACATCATAAAATTATTACATATACACATTAGAATCTAATTATGGTTTTTACTCACCTTTTGATGTGACCAACCTTTATGGTAGGTTTAGTTCTCTCTCTAGGGCTTCCTCAAGGTGTTGAGATCCTAACATTTGATACATACATGGTTATAAGTATGTCAAAATGATTATGAATGCTTCGTATGCAACTATGGTATGATCCATGCAAGTGGACCTAGTGTTTATGCATATTTTCCTTATATGACAGACTAAGCTTGCTACACTCTCATAGTAATAACTCTAGATATAATTATCAAAATGACTTGATTCTTTTTTTCAAATAAACAATACACATAATGATATAACATATTCAAATTTCAAGACAACATAAGAGATAGAAAATGTGGTGAATTTTTGAATTTTTTCCTGTTTCAATATCATTTCAATCTGAGTAGGTCTTACATTCTTGAGTATATCTCAAATTGTACAAATCAAATTGCAAAACTGATTTACCAGAAGTTACAAAATACATAAAGGAACATTTTGTATGTTTTACTCATTATCTAATTCAGTCTATAAAGTCAACAAAACAAATGACCAATCTCAAGGTGAGCAGATTTTCAACATGTTGACAATCAGACTTGATGAAGGGGCAATATCTCAACAATCATGATAAATTTGGCAGAAATATTTTATAGACATGTAGATAATACATAAATATACAACTTTCAAGTTTAACATATCACCCAATTCTGAATCTATGACCATTAAATTATGAGAAATAGAATTATAAAACTGATAAGTTTCATCCAGGTACAAAGTCAATCACAATCAATGAGTCATATCTCTTTCCACACAACACATCAATCAAAACTTATTTGTAGATATTTATAGGGGATATAACACTACAAATTTCATGTTTTTCACTTTGTCGAAATCAATACATAAATTCATCAAAATATATGAAAACAGAAAGATTGAGGTGATTTCAATTAGTTGTGAACCAGTTCTAATGAAGGAGTCATATCTCCTCACACACACAAAATCAAGCAAAACAGTTTCATTTGCATTTAGATGGGCATAAAGCTACAACTTTGATGTTTTATACTTTCCTTAATTCCTCTTCTAGGGTTATAAAATTATGGTGCAACATGCTGCTCTAACAACAAAACTAACACAAACAGCTCAGTTTCTCTTGAATTTCAACTTCCATACATGAGCTCTACTTCAAATACTTCATAATTCTTACTAACCATGCATGATTAACATGTCATGAGAGGTTAATTTCATATGGAAAGAAGATAAATTAACTTACCTAATTTTGTAGAACCAAAAAACTTTAGGATTCCTTCCTAGGCAGCTCACTATTCTCCCTCTTCTTCCTCTTCTTCCTTTCTTTCTTTCTTCCTTAGCTTTCTCTTTCTTTTGTTGTACCTCACATCTAACCTCTCTATTTTGATCCTAAAGGGTGAAAAATTTCACTTGTAACCTATTGTAACAAGACAAAATCATGGTGTTTCATTTCTATTAGTTAGAAGTTCATTTTTCCTCTTTTAATGTCTATTCTTCACTCCTTAAACACCTTCATTCATCTCCTAATCCTCATATGCTCCTTATATTTTTAAATAAGCTTTTAAAACACCATTATTTATGATGTTATAACATGCACACAACATAAGATAATTTATCATGCAATGCACACATCATAAGATAATTTATCATGCAACTTTACCAACATTACATATATGTTCAAGTGTCTCAAAAGCAATGGTGCAAGTGTCATCATCGTGTTTATCCAATTCACATGTCCAAATGATCATTTATTCAATGCATATGTTCATGTGAGATTTCAAATCGTTTATACAATAAATATGTTCATATGATAATGTCAATGATAATAGATAAAGATACATTTTTATTGTCATATAAGTCCTTAATATAATAAAAGAATAAAATTTCAAAGACTCAATATATGCGAATATGTGAATTTTAAGGGATTCAAAATCTATTTTTCCATATTGAGCCATTGTGCTTCTTTTTTTTTTTTTAAGCCAATTATTGAGCTATTGTACTTGAAAAAGGCTAAACATAATAAACAAACTGGAGGTTCAAAGCTATACAACAAATTAGTGCATAAAAACTACATACCTTGCAATGCATATATTTTTATAGAATTTATTTTTAAAATTAAATTTAGTATATTTGATATAAATAAATATGAAAATTGATTACAAATTATATCAAAATTGATAAAATTTTCAATTGAATTCTAACTTAAAAGTTTTTTATTATTATTTCTTCCTTCCTCATTTTCTCATTTATGTCATTGTTTTTATTTCTTCATTTTTCTCTCTTTTTTTTTTCCCTTTCTTTTCACTCACTTTTTTTTCCTTCTTCTTTCTCGTCATTGTTTTTCCCCTATTCTTTCATGCTCTCATCTCTCTCTCTCTCTCTCTCTCTTCAAAACTACTATTTGTTAAATCACTTTCTTGAATTTTTAATCATTATATCTGTAAAATTTATCTTATTTGAAATAAATTCCACTTATTAAAGTTTCAAAAAAAATAATACATATCAAAGATGTTTTTCAGAAAATAAAATATTAAATTAAATTTTACATTCAAATCAAACAATATTTATTTTATTTAAAATAAAATATATGTATTTACTATATAACATATGGAACATAAAAATTCGTTACAAATGAATTTTGTTTCATTTGTAAATAAAATGAATTCTAAAACAGTAAAAGTCCGGGCATTCTTTAAAAAAGAGAAAAATTACATGCTATACCAGTTAACAAGACCATCTTAAGTCTGCTGAGCTCAGTAACTATAATACATGAACATTAAATTTTTTATTTATTTTTTTTTAAAAAAAAAGAAGGGGAAAGAGGGGAATAGAGGAAGTTCAAATAACCAATAACAGCTTGTATACAGAGTCCTGGACTCCCTTGGAAAGTAGCATGTCACCGAATATAACATATAATCAAAGATTTCAATTGTATGAACTAAGACAAATTCCGGTCACGCATCAAAGTCTCTATCTTTTCAACGTCTTCTGGAGTGTCAACACCATGTGCATCATGATCAACCTTTATCACCTACAAAAACATTTGGGTACAATTTTATATCTGAATATTTCAAAAGCACACACCAAACTTTATTTCAGGAGCTGCTTTTCAAGAAAGCCTTTTAAATGCTTTTGAGTGCTCCTGGTAACCATGGTTTAGGAAAACCTACGAAATCATGCTTTTCCCAAACTGTGGTTTGCCAAGCCCTACATTCTGCAATGGCAGGTTGCAAAAAGCAGTTTAAGGCCATGCCAAATGCACACTTTTCAGAAAAAATAACAATTTTGAAGTAATTAGTACTCACAAATACCTGTAATCCCATACTAAATTGATCAAACTACAAATGGAATGATCTAGCATAATGAAGGTTCTTGCCTTGAAAAACTATACTCTGCTGTTTCTTTCCATATTAGACTAGTTGATATTAGCCTTTAAAACTGAAATACAAAATTCAATCCTTACAGCATGCTTTTTTTTTTTTTTTTTGTCGGTTCATGGAACATTGTGGAGCACAATAAATAGATTGCTCTATAAGGAAATACATAATATCGAAGGACAGGGCACAATTCCTCAAGGCACTGAATAATACCCATAAAAGATTGCAGAAACCATTGCAATGCCAAAAATAGTATGCAAAATTGCTTATAATAAACAAGCCAGTCAACAGAAAAAGGACTGGGAGCTGGAATCTCTACCTTCATTTTATAACCATTCTCTAGGACTTTAAGTTGTTCCAGATCCTCTTCCAGTTGCAAAGGCGTAGGTTGAAGTTCTGAATATATCTTCAGAAACTTTGCATCAAAACTCTGATTAGACATCCAGCATCAGTAACTAAAAAAATAACCAAACAAATCTAACATACAACAAAAACCACAAGATGAATGGGAAGAAAATAAAATTTAGGAATTATTTTAATTTAAGATTTAATTATCGAATTCATGTTTTTATTATGAATTTTCTAATTAGGAAGACTAGCATTTAGCATTAATTATGGAATTTTATTATCATTAGGAATATTTAAAAGCTTCTTTACTATCCTATTTAGCATTGATTTAGAATTTTCTTAGTTGTGATTTCTAATCCTAGTAGGAATAGGACCACCTAAAGTTCTACAAATACCTACAAAACTAGTGATACGGGTAGGTTATTGACAATGGATAATATTTGATTTGAAAGGCTTGCTGCCTAATATAATTCCTTATCTTTTCATTTTTGTTCTTGGTACCACATCACCCCCCAAATGTAGGAAGAAAACACCTATCAGAAAAATTTTTCATCTGCATACCTGAATTCCAAGATGAAGCATATATGGAAATTGTGGATTGATTTTTCCTGATCTGTATCAAGTGGGTGAATATACCCATCATGCGGCCCAATAAGTACAAAAAGAACACAAAGGAAAGAAATCAGATAGCAAAACCATATGAATATGGATGTTAGAAAAATCTCACTTATTATAAGGAATCAGTCCCCTTGAAAAATAGATAGCATAACCTCTATTATCCACTACACACTTCACTCGATTAGGGTCCAATGCATCTTCATGCCTCAAGGGTGTTACAGCAGTGCTAAACACTGCATCTGGGGCTGCCTGCACCATATGTAACCTTCAACTAAACGTATGGAAAGCTTCACACTAAGATACAATGTCGATAAATTTCAACCTAGTTTTGTAGCCATACAAACAGCTTTTCTTCAAGTATATAACTGAATTTAACAAGATATTCATGATGTGCAAAAGAAGCCTTTGCTTTCAAATATTATTTTTTTTCCCTAAAAAAAGGGGGAAAAAAAGAGTAACATGAATTTTTTATATAACACATGATAGTTGCATTTCATGATTTATGTGTGTAGATGGGTAAGCAATTTCACCTGCAGGGCTTTAACAATTCCATCTATTATCTCAGGTTCAATGAGAGGCTCATCCCCCTGAATATTGACAACAACATCATATTTCTTTTCCAGCTTTCCAAGTGCTTCGTTGCATCTTTCTGTGCCTGTATGCGAATAAAGATTTTAACCATCGGAACATCCAATATCAAATTAACATTTTACACCTAAATGCTGACCAAGTACTAACCATTTTGACAAGATTCTGAAGTCATTATGACATCTGCCCCAAACCCACGACAACACTCTGCAATTTTTTCATCATCAGTTGCCACAACTGCATTGGCAACAAACAATGAATCAGATATTACAAACAGAATAAAAGACAAAAACACATGCACCGCATATAAAATACAGGGAGGCGTAAAGAGTAATCATAGTGCGGAATGAATATTTATCATATCAAAGATCTGGTCAGCTTCATCAATGCAGCCCTAGTCCAACAAATAATGCCTTCAACTATTTTCATGGCAAAATTTAATATCCCACTTAATGGGGCCAACCCCTTTTGGCACATCCCTACCCCATCAAAAAATAACAAAGAAGAAGTTATCAACCACCATAGTGAAAAAGTAACATCCACAAAAACTTCGATAATGAATATATAACCATATGCTAAACATTAAGAACAGAGCAGAAGCTATTTGGCTCTCAAAATCTATCATTGATTTCCTTCACATAACTGATTCAATCAGTAAGGGAAAGAGTTGTCACTTTTTTTTTTTTGGGAAAGCAACTTCCACATAAACTTCGATATTGAACATATAAGCATATGCTACACATCAAGAACAGAGGAAAAACTAGTCAGCTCACAAACTCTACCATTGATTTACTTCACATAACTGATTCAATCAGTACAGAAAAAAGTTGTCACTATCTTTTTTTTAACGGCTTTTAAATGTTAATCTGTACCTTTCATTTCACAAGGAATGGAAAAATGAAAACCTTTCCATTCAAAATAAGATGGGCAAATAAGTTCAATCCATAACCGAATATACAAACATAAGTAGCAATTTGGATTGCAATCCAAATAAGCAGTTCAAAAATGCATTAATAGACAGATTGCTTAAATCAAGCAGACAATTTCAGCATCATTTTCAAATTAAATCAGATGAATATCATGAAAGTTAATTTACCTATATGATCCAATGTAGTTGCCAATTTGGCCCTCTCCCAAGTTCTCTGTGTATGACAAGTGAACACATCAGAAAATATATATCACAGTCCATTTATTACTTAATTATTTTATCTCATGCATGTTTACAAGACGATTTGGGAATTAGACTATTAATTAAATAACATTTTAAAAAAAAAGGAAAAAAATTCATAAAATTCACTTGTAATTCCACACAGAGTATCTCATCTATGCATCTATTAAATTGTGAAGTAAGAGTGAGACAAAATCAATTTCATATTAACAGCTGAATTCTTCGATTAGTCTATTAATCTGAAAAGCAAGGCCAGATTGGATGTTTAACCAAAATTTATCCTACATATGATGAAGCATTAGACTTGTTTAATGGACGAGTGCTAATGACTGAACAACCCAAATAAGCAAAACCCATCACCAATTTGTAACATCTCATCATTTAACAACTTATAATGAAGCAAAAGAACAAACGCACCAAAAGGAGAACCAAAGTTGTGAACTTTAACAAATAAAAAAAAAAAATGAAAGAAAAGGAAATGAAGCAAACAAGTGAGGGGTACCTGGATCATGGGTTTTCCTAGAATATGGACAAGTGGCTTTCCCTGGAAGCGAGAGGAAGCGAAACGGGCGGGTATGATACCCACAACCCGGCTCCGAAACTTCCCTGATCTACCCAGATAAACAGAAGCACCGACAGCCACTGCAAGGGCAGCTCCTGCCACAATACCGTGCACAATCCATGCCTTGGCCGAAGAAGAAGAAGGAGAAGATGAAGAGCACACTGACATTAGGTGTTTATGGGTTCAATTCAAGTATTTGTGGTCAGATGCAAATGATTAATTGATTTCAGATGTTGGATCTAAGTGAATATCTTTCGTTTTACAATTGATCGTAAAGTGGGCCTCTTTTCTATCACGCTGAATTTGAACGTTTGTTACTCTAAGTTTAGGAAAATGAGGTGCGGAGGAAAGAAAATTTGGATAAAAATGAAAGAGAAAAAAAAAATAAATTTATTTTTTTTATTTGGAAAGTAAAATATGAAAGGAAATGAAAATATTATTTCATGTATTTTTAATTTTATTCTTTATTTAAAAAAATATTTGGATATATAATTGTATTTTATAATGTTAAAAAATAAATATTTTATAATTTAATTGATTTTATATAAAACAAAAATTTATATAATGATAACTATAATGTTTATATTAAAAAAATCTAATATTAGTTTTTGATATTTTAAATGTTAAAAAAATATGTTTATATATTGAGCTATATTTTTTAAATATTGAACATTAATTTTAAATTTTAAAGTTAAATCCTAATATTTATTAAACATTATTTTTCAATATTTTTATATTCAATCACTGAACATCAATTGGTAAATGCGAAACTAAAAAGACACTAAATAAAAAAAGTTATAAGATTTTGAGAGAATTAATTTCAATAAAAATTTTAGATTAAATTATTTTACTAATTTTATAATTTAAATTCACTTTATGTTGATTTTAAATAAAAAAAATAAAATAACTGGTGGAATATCAAACTAAAATTTTTGAAAAAATCGAATTAACTGAATCAATTAAACTGAAATTTATGTGTTTATAAATCAAACCGAACCTATAAAGTTTGGTTCGGTTCGATTTGTTTCAATTAAGTTACATATATTTTAAATTTAGTTCAATTTAAATTGATTTTATTTATTAATTATTTCAATTAATTTGATTTCTTTGGTTTTTTATCTAAAAAACCAAACTCAAAACCGAAAATAGAATTTTTTTTTTTTAAATTAGAACCGAAACAAATTGATTTTTATTAAGGGATCAAACCAAACCAGCTCGGTTTGGTTATTTTTTCGGTTCGGTCCGATTTTTGCTCACCTTACTATTCTACTTCCTTTTAATGGGCAGAATTATAATTTTATAAAATCTTTCAAATCTCTCATATTTTCTCTTCATTTTGGAGAGAAAGTACAAGGAAGAAAATATTCATTATTTTTCTTCCCCCTCTAATTTTTTTCTTTTCCTAAACAGAGAAAAATAACTTTTCTCTCTGATTTTTCCCTCTTATTTTCCTCCCTTTTTTATTTTCCTTCCTCCTAAACAGGAGATTATAGAAAAAAAAAGAGCTCTCTCTTTCTTTTCTTTTTGTTTTTTCTGTCATATATTATACTTTTTTATTTTTCTTTTACTTTATTTTATTTCTTTTTCAAATAAATAAAATTTTTATTTTATAAAATCAATTTAAATATATATAATTTATTTAATCTAATAAATATTCATTTTATATTATATAATATCAGAATATAAATAAAAATTATAAAAATAATATAATAATAAAAAATCTAATTATATTAAAATCTTCAATTGAAAATAAAAGAATAAAATAATGTAGGAGCAATTATAATATATTTTATATTTAATTTAGGATCAATTATAATATATTTTATACTTAATTTATAAATTATATAGTGTTTATTAATTTTAATATTATAAAAAATTTGAAAATATCAAAATATTTAATTATAAAAAATAAATAAATGTATTGTTTATATCAAATGAATCATAATTTACAAAAAAAAAAAAAAAGAAATTGCTTGCAAAAACAACTAACAGTTTACAAAAAATAAATTTATTGTTTACTAATAATAAATCTATAGTTTATATCAAATGAATTTACAGTTTACTAATAAAAAATCTACAGTTTATATGAAATAAATTAATATGTAATTTCATTTAACATAATAATATAAATTAACATTTAATAAAATAATATATTATAATTATTATAATATAATTCAATATAGTTAATTAATATAATAATATAAATTTTATAATTATAATAATATACTATAATATATAAATATTAATATAATTACATACAATATATAAAATTATCACATAAAAATTATTTTAAAAAAATAATAAAATAAGATAAAAAAAATAAAAAAAGTAAGAAGTTCTACACTAAAAGTTCTTCTACCCTCTGGACAAACCCTGCTAATATAATTTGTCGGATTTGAATGCATTGATAAATAATTTCTCGTTACTTTCGTGGGCTCCTTTCTTGTTTGGACTAGTCTCTCGCCGTGATATAACTGCCAAAGAAATAATAAATTATTTCTAAGAAATCTCAGAATTAAACTTATTTTTAAAATATATTTTAATTTTCGTTTTATTAATAAATATATTCTTTAGTCATATTTTAGATATGCTAGTTTTTTAATTGATTTAATCAAATTTAAATTTAATATTTTTTTCTAATTAAAGTAGTATTTTTACTTTTCAAGTTATTTAGATATAATTTTCGGGAAACAACATAAAAAATTTATATTAATGAAAATAATTTTAAAATAAATCAAAATTTTGAGAAAAAATAAAAAAAATGTATTGTTTGAGTTGAGAGAAAATAGTGAAAATTTCGATTGATTTTAATTTTTTAAGTTTAATTTTTTAAAAAAATTATAAATTATTTTTATTAATAAAAAATTAATTTTTTTATGTTTCTTGATACTAAATAGGTTGAATATGAATTAAATCCATATTAGACTAAAATAAGAGCTAAAAATATATGCTATTTGAATTTATTATTGAAAATAATTGGATAGTAAGTATTTGATTCTTAAATATTTTATTTTTTAGACTGAAAAAATGGGTAAAATTTTTTAGAAAAAAAATTTAGTTGATTTTAATTTTATTTTCAAAATTTTAAAAATTTTAAATTTAATTTATATTATTTTAAAATTATAAATTATTTTTAATAAACATAAAAACTAATTTTTGTATATTATTTGATAAAAATTAGATTTATATACCTTAAAAAATTAAATTATTATTCTAATTTGATTCAAAACTTAATTTTAAATATGTTTGTATTAGCTAAAAAAAAAAAAAAAAGTTAAAGGACGCAAAACCTATTTAGAGGATAGATTTGAAAGAAAAATAAATAAAATTTATTTATTAATAAAATAAAATAAAATATATAATTTTTTAAGAAAATCTCTTCTATTAGAAAAAGACAAAATAAAATAAGGTAGACATCCCTTTTCTAGTGTGTAGATGAGGCTTTTTGTGATCTCTTCAACGCCTTATAAAAAAAAAAAAAAAGAAAAAGAAAAAAAAGATATGTTTCATATTGATGACAATCTTTAGGCAAATATAAAACAATGAATTTAATTTTTAACTTTCTATATTTGAAGGTAGACACTCAATTTATGAGTAATCATTGACTTAATCTTCTTGGTTCTTGTACTGTAGTACTCTTCATTTCATCGACTTAATTGGGTGGTTCTTCCTTTATTCATCAACAAATCTTCTTGAAACCTCAATTATTTCTGCCATTCCTTAGTCTATAATGATCCAAAGCCTTATAAAAGGAAATTGAATATTCTATTCAAGTACTTCACTGTATCATCATCTTCTGCATAATTCAGTGTGCGGATCTAATTTATCATCATGTATAGGAACCCATGAGTTGTAGCAATAGCAGAGATATGAAGTTCAATTAGATGGAGTCTTTTCATATTTTCATTGACTATTCTAAAATTAGTGAAGTATAGTTTACGCTTTCCCATAAAAAAGGTTAATCATTAACAACTTTTTTCGTCAAATATTACTAAAATCATATTTAAAACTATATATCGACGAGTTCAAATCTCAATTAGAACAAAATTAACCAGAAAAATGTTTTTTTATTTTTTTCCCTTTTGAGAGGACTTTTTCTAACGTTTAATTTTAGGATAATATAGAACTATTTAACTTTTGAAGGTGTTTATTTTTTTTTACAAAAAAAATTCCTTTTAAAATGATGAAAACTCTATTCCTAGGAAAAAAAAATGTTAAAGGTCTGAGAATGAGGAATAATAAACAGTTTATTACAACAGCAACAACACTATTTTTATGGAACGGGTATTCTTAACCATTGAGTGGCTCCTGGAGATACTGCCTGACCTTGTCAAGACACAAGGCCGAGCAACAAACAAGCAAGTCCATATGTAATCCATATGTAAGGAAAAGTGGATCTTATTAGCGCATACGAATAGGACTGAGCATGAACGGGATAAAATCAGAGATTTAAAAATTATTAATTGTTTTATAAATTCAGCTCTTGATTTTTTAAGAAATTAATATTGAACTGAAAATGCCTAATCTCTGAATTGAGTTGTTCCAATTTTTTTTGGATCAGATAAAACTGGTTATCTCGATTCTAATAGAACTAATAAGTCGAATCAGTTAATTCGGATAAATAAACAATTAGTTTTTTTTTTAAATAATATAACTAATTTCTATTTCCTTTTCATTTTCAAACACATTAATTTACTATCTGAAATTTAAAAATTAATTTCCAAATTAACAAGTACGATCTCAATTTTAAACAATTATATTAAATCATAAATATTCTATATACTTGAATAATATATATATATATATATATATATATATATATATATATATATCAAATAATAAAATAACTTTCAGAAAAATTTGTAACTATAAGGTAAATATAATAAAAGATTGTTTATTAATCAATATATTCGATATTATGTGACATAATTTTAAAATAAAACTTTATTAAAATTTGAAAGAAATAATTCTTGATAATCAATCAAATAAAATAATATTAAGTATTTCGTAATAAAAAATAAAATTAATAGATAATTGTAAATTTTATATATATATATATATATACACGCGCGTGTGACACAAAATTTATTAAATTAGAATCTTATTAAAACCAAAAGGAAAGTTAATCAGAATAGTAATAGAGTGGTACAAAATGAAATATAAAAGTTAATTAATTTTATATAGTATTAAATATTCGGAGTTTTAATCTTACTAATGTAATCTATTTTTTAATACTAAAATTTTTTTTATAAATTTTAAATGAATTGTAGTTTTATGGTGTAAATTATATAAAATAGAATAACACATAGAAAGTTAAAATAATAATTTCATTTATATTTACATTTTATTTTTTAATTCCTTATAACTTACGTAAAATATTAGATTAGGCCTTCTAAAATTAGCATTTAGTAGTTGAGAGTCCAAACACTACACATTTGGTATTCAATAAATGAATTTTGACTATTAGCATTTGAATATTTAATAACAGATAATTGAAAATATAAATAAATCGTTCTTTTTCTTTATACATTAGAATTTCTAACATTTGAATTAAATGAGGTAAATAAATTGGTAAGGCAAATTTAAGTTGGATCAATCGATTATTTGAATGAAATTTTAAGTTACATCTTTTCTTGTGTATATCAGAATTGGATCACTTTGGACGCGGATGGATTGGACAACTGGATCAAAGAACAAAAAGAAATTTAATCATTTTCTTCAAATTGGATCAACTCATAATTTTTACTTTATAAACAAAAAATATTAGTTTAATTTTTAAATATATGTAAATATTTTAATAATTTAAATATCATCAAATTAGGGTTTAGATCAATTTAAATTAATTCGTAGATTAAGTTAGGATTGAGTAAGATTTGACTAGAAATTTTTATATCATTTTACATTTGAGTCATTTTAGATTTTTTTTTTTTCCAGATGTAATCAAATTTGAGTAACTTTTTTTTTTTAAGTAAATTCAAGTTGGATCAGAAATTGACTCCTCTAATTTGAATCTAAACGCTAAAATTTTATAGGAAAAAAAGACATCTAAAGCCAATTTAATGCAATAAAGTGACATATATAAATATATGAAAAAAATTTGTAGGGGAAAATAATTTTATTATTTAGAAATAGTATATCATTTTTTTTAAAAAATTGATAACTATAAAATTCTAATTAATAAGTCTTAATATATTTTAATACATTGAAATTACTTTTGTAAATATTGCATAAAATATAATAGTTTAACAATGTGATTAGATGTATATTTTTCCTTTTGTATATATAGTTTGCATACATATTCAATTTATTATAAAAATTAACAAAATTTATATTCATCCACACACAAAAAGTAGTATTTTTTTTTTTTATAAAATTGAAAAAATTTATAAAATTATCCTGTCATTTTTCAGGATAATTAGCTATTAAGTTACCAAACATTTTACCAGTTGGCCCTAATGTACCAAAAAAGGGGGGTTGAATTGTTGGGAGATTAAAAAATTTCGAGAGAAGGTTAGGAGTTTAAAAAATTAAAAGAAGAGAAAATGAACAAAATGTGTTTATAGTGGTTCGTGTATTAACAAACCCTACGTCTACTCCCTAATTCTTCACAATTAGGTATTTCACTTAACTAAAATTAGTGTTTTCAAACTCACACCTAACTTGTACAATGTGTTTTATGACTAACATACAACCCTTATAATTTGTGGTTTTAGGCTCACACAAAACCTCACTCAAGTAGGGGTGTAATCGGTATACCGCGAATACCGAAACCGCGAATTTTACCGATACCGCGAATACCGAAACCGAAAAATCATAATACCGATACCGAATACCACGAAAATCGCCAAAACCGATACCGCTAAAATTATGCGGTATTCGCGGTATACCGAAACCGATACCGCTAAAAATGTACATTCCACATAACGGAAATGTACATTCCACATAACAGAAATGTACATTCCACATAACAGAAATGTACATTCATTTTTTAATTATAATTTCTTAATTATAAATATAACTGTTATTAATAATTGATAATTTATATAAATTTGATATTAAATATTTGATAAATTATCTCTAAATTATTTTTACCAACCGGTCCCTTTGTATATTGGTTTTATTATCTAAGATTGCAAAGTCCTA